>VZSR01000920.1:6355315-6420796 GCA_013398615.1 Brachypodius melanocephalos
CACTTCGCCGTGTCACTGCGGGGGACACTCAGCGCCTTTAAACGGAGCTTCCCCGGAGCCGTGTGCTAGGGACACAGGTGCTGCGTGCTAGAGGTGATTGGGGTCCCTTGTCCCGGGTTCTCCCGATCTAGAGAAGCCTGAGCGTGGCTGAGCAGTGACTGGAACTAAGGTGTTATTTTCTGAATATTGGCAGCAGTGATAAGGTGCCTGGACGCAGTGGCAACGGCACAGTTCACAGAATCACAGAATGTGTCAGGTTGGACCACAGTGGGACATCTGGCCCAGCCTCTTTGCTCATGCAAGGCCATCCCAGTGTTCATGGCACGGGACTGCGTCCAGACGGTGCTGGAATGTCTCCAGTGAGGGGGACTCCATGCCCTCTCTGGACGATCTGTTCTAGTGCGTGTTCTTACACAGCATAGGATAGCTACGAGCAGAAAAACGCTGGTGTGCTGTGCTCCTACCCAAATGTGTCGTCATCCCGTGCCAGTCCTAAGTAATATTTTTGTGTCCCTCTGCTTGCCGGACAGACTTCGGGCTGTTATGATTAATATGGATAGATCCAATGTGAACTTTTAAGTGACATCTACGGAGGCTGAAATCTTCCTGTTGAGGCAGAGCCTTGCAGATGGTTTAGTGGGTGTACACTGATTTTTCATCCACAGACACGGCCTTGAGATTACATTCGGTTTGTGTGCCAGTGTAAACTGGTCTAAAGCAGCTTTCCCCAAATCATAAAGACCAGGATTTGTGTTTTTCAGGATTTGTGTGTGTGTTTAGGTATTTTTCTTTGTTTAGACAGCATCTGTCGTGTAGATTTTTTTTTTCTTTTTTACTTACCACAATTTCGAAGCCACAGAAACAGCATTGCACTGATACTGATGAGAGCAGATACAGAGCTCTGTAACCACCCTCTGTCTCTGGTAGAGAATTGGAAGTGCAAGGGGGACGTGTGTCTTGTATTGCCATTACTGACTCTCACGTCATCTTCCCTTGTGCAGGGGCCTCGGCTCCTGTGTCAGAGGTTGTGTGAAGTTAATTAAGGAATTCCTGTATTCTAATCCCTACATCGGAAACACACCAAGCCTGACTAACGTTTCTGGAGAGGAAAGATGCAAAACTGGAAGTAAACAGGATCTTGGTGCAACAATACTTTCATCTAAAAGAGATTGATTCTTATCCTCTGATTGGAACTATTCTCAAGAGGCTGAAGTGCATATTCCTCAGCAAAAATCCATAATTTCCAAATATAAGCATGTGCTGTTAATGCCAATGAGTAGCTCCCATAGCTGTATCTAGTCTCACTTAAAATGTGAGAAACAGCCCTTGGTACAGCTGTTGATGTTGTGCACATGACAGTCTCTGTGCCCTGGCTTACACGTGCTGGCCCTGGCTTCTTCAGCATTTTTTGTATTGTCCAGCTACTGTCTTAGTTCATCCTGCCATTGTTGGTTCCAGATTTTTCAAATTAACATCTGAGTCACTTTGTCATTGTCTCTCTGTAAACTCCTTGTACTACAGCTCCAGTGTGTCCTGGCAAACCACTGTAGCTTCATACAGGTGGGGTCCACGGCTCCATTTCACTTGAGAAGGAGCCAGTGCTTTATTTTTGTTTGGAAATGATGCTTCTCCTCTGCAATTCCCTGCAATGGAGTAATGGAGGACTATAATCCAGCAACTGCCTGACTTTTATCCCACTTTCAAAGCAGGAGTGTTCCAACAGAAATTGCAGACACTCAGAATTTTTTCATCTACCCTTAGCTAGTTGTAGGCTTGAGAGCAGGATTGTGAGACTGGAAAATTAATCAGTCTTGAAACTTCACAATTAATCATAGCACAGCCAGGGCTGTGCTCAAGAATTTAAGAAAAAAATCCTTATGGGTATTAGGTGCCTGATTACGCCAGAAATCAAAGATTGTGTATATTCTAACTTTGCTGAACACATCTCTGAGGGCAGTTAATTTTATTGCTGATCTAGCTTTTCTGTCTCTTAGCCATATGACAACTACAAAAATTGATTATATGGAAAAGTAATGTTAGGAAAGCGCTTAATGCATTTTTAGCTGCTTTTAATGGGATTTAGCAGCTGGAAACAAGGAGAGCCGGCACTGAGCAATCAGGGCTGTTCTTAGACAGCTGTGTGGGAACCAGAGTATCAAGACTGAATTAAATCATCATTTTTCCCCTGTATTTCAAAAAATGCAATATATGCAATGAAGAATTTGAAAGCTAGACCTCAAAACTTGCAGGTCAGACAGTTAACTCAAAGTCAAATGGAATTCATTGTTAAATCCAGCCCTGTAATAACTTCTGGATGAAAATGCCCCTGGGTTCTGTGTGATTTTTTTTCTTTATTTAATGCTTTTGGCAGTTGCTACTTCCCATCTTTGAAAGGCCTCAGGTTTGGATTTAAATTCCATGCTACATTAATTTTTAAGCAGAACAAAAATGTAGTTATTTCTGCTCCTCTTTTCTCTTTATGAGCAACAATCCAAGAGACCCATTTTCCTATTTTGGAAGAAAGCAATTTTATGCATGTTTGTGCCTAGGAACTGCAGTCAGAAAATCGTCTTGATAAAATGACCCTTCCATAGGTTTTCTGTCTGAATAGTTCCTATACTCACTTAGTTCCATTTACAAATCAAAAGCATAATTTTCCAAAGCTGAGTCTTGAATCTAAAAAGTCAGACTGTGTTCTTTCCCACTGTTACACCGTGGTTGGTGTTTTGTCACTGAAATGCACCAAACAAGTTTATTTGGTGATGCCTAAAGGGGAATACGCTCCCACTGTGTGGGAATGGAATGCATCCATTTGTCAGAGTTTTAGTCATAAAAACATGTCATTTTTTTGGTGCTAAAGTACTTCAAGTATTTAACACTATCATAAAGAAAAAACCAAAACAGAAATGTCTGCCTAGAGTAAGAAGGTACGATTTTTTTCATACTATTTTCCTTATGGAAGGAAATTACCTTGGGATGAAATCTGAGCAGTCATCTCTATGTGGTCGTACTTTGTGTCAGATCCTGCTGACCCCTGTGGTAGTTTTTGTTGAAGAAATTGCAGAATTCAGGGTCTAAGCAGGATTATTTAGGTGGAAGCCTATTGAACTGGAGCTCACAGTCAAGGATATCCTTTCTATGATAATTTTAATTCTGCCTGTGTATTCTGTAACAAGTCCTGTGCCATTGGTAACTCTGCCTCACTTCTCTATGTTTCATTACATTTAAGGAATGTTTCCTTGGCCTTGCCTCACCTTAAGGTGAATTCTGCGCCCTAAAAACAATTTCTAGAGCACGATTCATCTACTAGGTTCCAAATTTAATTAAATCTTTCTGGAATTATGCATCATCCTTTGTACTTTTCCTTCTGCTGAAGCTGTTTGCAAAGCTGTTGTAAAGCTGTTTTAAAGCTGTTGTGGAGCTGCTAGATACCCTGCTAGATACTCCACTAGATATTTTTTTTTCATTTCAAATTGGTGTCAGCCATGTCACTGAGGTAGCAGTAGAAAATGTTTGTTTTAACAGGGATATTGATCAAGAAGTTGAGGTCAAAATTAAAATATCTTGAAACTTACTAGTAAACACAGCAATAGTGAAGCTGAGAAGTCAAAATAAACCTCTGAGAAAATGGAAAATATTCCCAAGGACAGTCAAAAATGTTATTGCTTTATCCTAAGGTGGAATCTTTTGCTACCATATGGAATGCAGATCTGAATAACTACATATTGTTAGACCCTCAGAAGGGTCACCCGACACAGTTTGGGGAACCTGTTGGTGCATATTTAAGTGTGCATGTGTGTCCAGGAAAGGATAAAGCATTATCCCCCACTGTTCCCTTTTCCTCTTATTCTTCACTTCAGACATACAACACTGTGGTCACATCTCTTTTTGTACCAGAACATTTTCAATGCATGCCTTTGTAGTGTGAAGTTCTGTGAGTGACTCCAGCAGGCAGGGACAGAACTCTGCTGCTCTTTGGGAATGGTCTTCTGACCTGGAGAACAATGCAGACACTGGGAAGAGCCTGCTCCCCAGGGTGACAGCCCCCACCTCTGTTGGCTTGCAGACATCACTTTTAATTTGCAATTTCCATAATTAACTTTGCTGCTTTGCAGATTAGTCTGTGTCTTGGAAGAATTAGACTTTTTGAAGAACAGATTCTTCAAAAGCATGCTTAAAAACTTACAAAAATTTCAAGTGTTCCTTTTTCAGAAGCTCCTTAACAGCTGCAGTCCTGGCATAGTTGTTGTCACTAGACCTGTTAAGTTGGTGCTGAAAGACTGATGAATTAAATCAGTCATAACATATAAGGGATTGGGGCATAAGTGTTTTCTCAGTGTTTGAATGGGATCTGTAGTGTGAGGAAAGTAAAAAGACATCCTTGTGTGTATGCCTTTTATGAGCATGCATTTTTGTTGTTAGGGTTCAAAGACTTTAGTAATAATTCAAACAGAGTTTGTGATTTCTTTTTTCCCTGAAGTAACATGAAGACTGTGTTTCTCTTCTGGATGATATATATATAAAAATGTAATTGATTCCCTTAGGGGTGTTTTTGGTCGCTGTTAATTTTGGTGCTCTGATCAGATGTAGTTTCTGAATACCTAGAGTTCCCCTGTAGTAGCAGAAATTTAAATGAATGACATCATTTGCTCCTTCTGTGCCAGTGCTATTGTGTGGGACTACTGTATTCTATAAAATGAGCTTCTGTTTTTATCTTAGGTGTGGCTGTCCTTCCGCAGTGCACACAATGCCCCTGGTTTGAGTCTATTGTACCATTTATGTGTTACATAGATGCACCTAGAGTGGGGGGCCTGATTTGCAAAATTGCTTTTAAGGATTTTTAAATTCTTGAGAGTAAAAGAAACACACTTGTAAAATACCATAATAGAAGATTCTGTGTGCATTCCTTAATTTAGGATGATTTGGTGGTTTGCAGTTCCCTCAGGATGAGAGTAATATTTTTGCCTCAATTACTGTAATCAGATGTAATAGTATCAAGGTGTTTTTTTCCAGTTCCCAGATTTTTCACTGAAGCGTGACATTTGAGAAGGAGATAGTGCTTTTGAGTTGTACTGACTGCTTGTCCAAACTCATCATCACATACATAGCCCGGCCCTTGTTCAGTGCCAGGCAGATATCAGATCACCACATCACATCAGATATGGTTGGTAGTGAAAGTAGTCAGAATGATCAGGGCAGAGAAAACCAGTCTGTAGAAACAAAGTACGCACCCTTATGGGAATGCAAGAGTTCTGTGCAACACGTAGAAAGCTTTACTGCCTAAGGATCAAATGTTCTTTACACTCTTTCTTGCTTTCCTATCTCCAAGCGAGATACAAGGGGTGTTACAGCCCTGTGACTTGTTCCAGAGGGAAGGAACAATGTGTTTTGACTGTGAAGCAATACTTCACTTTAGTCTGTGTTATATTCCTGGAAAGATGCACAAGTGTAATAGAAAATGATTTTCAAACCATGCTCTGTAATACCTCACAAAGGTGCAACCCTGCTGTGGGATATGAGTGAAAAGCAGCTACTTACATGAGGTTTGGGCAAGGTTCCTATTTATTATATAAAATACTACAGATTTCAGTCTGTGATAGTTTTGATTGTATTTTATAGCCTGCTATGGAAAGTTTAGTTTCAGCCATGCTGAAATATTTTGGGCCAGCAGTAAGAGCATATAAAATATTTTCAGCATCAGTCTATTGAGTCAACACTCACAGTATCTTTACTCAGTAAATGATGGGGTGTGACCACACCAATTTTAATCCAGCTAGCATGCAGTTTGACAAGCATACTAATATAGCACTGTAGGTTCTATTGAGGGCACACAAACTTTATATATATATATAACATATATGAAACATCTATTTTATATACATAATATATACCTATATGTAGGTTTTTCTGCAGGTTTGTAAAGTCAGTGATGAAGGGTGTGCTGCTGACTCTATATTACTCCTGTTTCTGGCTAGATGAAAGTTAATGTGTGTCCGATACACCAGAATCAGCTCTTATGGCAGAGGCATCTGCAGAGAGGCTGCAGTGGTGTCATAGTACAGACCGGATTAGTAGCCAGAGATTAATGTAATTTATGATCTACATGTGTTCCTAAATAGTAATGGAGAATTTTGTCTCAAGTCACTGGGCAAAGCATGTAGCTTCTTGGACCTTGAAAAGGAAGCTTTAAGGTAGAGCCCTAAAATTAAATATTTTAAAGTGTCTTGACTGTTGAATTGCAGTTTATGACATCTTGCAAAACTGTGGAGCAGCCTATAGCCAGAGCAGTTCTATAACTCAGCAGCACCACTTTTGGAGGGAGACTGGGGTGACTGAAGAACACTGGTACTTCAGGGAGAGTTGAGACCAAGAAGTTTTTTAAAATGCAGCTTGTGCTGCAACACTCTATTAAATAGTTCCCCTCAATTCTTGAGAAACTAACACCTGATTCTGAAGGCATCTGTGACTTCCTGTTCCAAACTCTCTTCCCAGGACAATAATCAGTAAAATATTGAATTCCCAGCAGCCTGGGCCATATTGTGAGCATTTTACAGATGTAATGATAATGTAAGGCCAGGACAGAGCACAAGACAGTGTTGGTGGTGCACAAGGACTGTGCACAGCATGATCTCAGTGATTTTGCAGCTGGGACACCATGGGCTGGCGTGTGCAACAAGGAGATTTTGCAGAGTCACTGACAGACATTTCTCACAGGAGACCTGCAGACAAATAGGTTCAGTTTCCAAAGTGACACCAGGTCATATGTGGGATTTGAGCTGTTAGTTAACTTGCTTGCTGAGGGCACTAGTTTATAAGCAAGGACTTCTCTTGTATCCAGCCAGCTGAAAAGCACTGGCCCTTCTTTCTGTGTGAGCCTGGGGTGATAGCAGGTGGGTGGTGCTTCCAACACTTCTGGTGTGGTGTACCCTAATTGAACTGGAATGGGAAGACAACTGGTGGAATAAATAAATAAATAAAAAAAAAATCTTCTTACTCCTGTCTTTTTGCTGAGGTCCTTTTGCTAGCTGCCATGGATTCCTCAGTAGTAACTTAAAATCCATTATAATATTAAGCCACACAGTATCAAATACTATGATTCTCTTTTGATCCACACCACTGGCTTTTTCCAGTTACCGGACCTAATATAAAGCATATAAAAACAGAAAACAAATCCTGCTGTCATCAGGTGGAATTAGATTAATGTTTCCTTTTTAGGAAATTCCAGATGGTCTATGCAAAGGTTTTCCCTGAGACACTAATAATAAAGGTACACCACCTTCTGCTCCCTTTGAAAAGATACACTCCTGAAATTCATTCAACCACTTTTTCTCCTTATTGTATAGAAGTAAATTTTCTGAAGGCAAGGAAGAATTTCCTGCTGCTGGTTTTGTATGGAGTACTTAAATTTTATAAGATTGGGCAACTATTCTAGCATGCACAGGTTAAGATACATTTGTTCTTTACTAATCAAGGCTCTCATAGTCCAGCCTTCTGTATTTTTTTCTACACAGATTATCAGAGCATGAAAACGACTTCTGATTAACCTTCTGTCAGGTAGGAATAAGAGCAAACAAACAAAAAAAAGGACAGAAAATTCCAGCGATTCTCCTGAGTTATATGACCAGACTAAAAATGGATGGGTAAAAAATTTGAAAAGATAGGCAAAGTTCACAGGGGGCAGAGGAAAAAAAAATCAATTAAAAAACAAAAACAACAACACCCCCCCCCCCGAAAAAAAAGAAAAAAGAAGAAAAACAATATGAATGCTGACTTTCAGAGAAACATACCTCAGGCCACTAGCACCTTTTAAATAAGCCTTTAATTGGACATTCAGCTTTCCACCACAGAAACTGAACATCTATTCCAAGCAATGTATTTTCCTTTGTGTCAAATCTGTGCCAACACAATAGTAAACATAGTGGATGCAAGTTAAAAGGAATGAAAATCTTCATTATTACAATAAAATTAATGGAGAAGAGAAAGTAAATTTAGTCAAGTAATTCAGTCAAGTAATATCAGGGAACTAAGTGAAGCAGTAAACAAATCAGGGTAAGGATTTCACTTTTCACTAATAATAGCGTGACTTTGAAAAATCACATTTTTCAACATCCGCAAGAATTGTTTTCTTAACAAACACTTCCAATGCTATGTGAAATAAGGGAGCTGCTCATTTCCAAAGACAGATGACTATGGTTTTTTTAATTTATGTTGCTGCACAGTTCTTTATTGCAGTAAAACACAAGGCATGTTCTTGACTTTTTTCACATCAGACAGCAGCTTACAGCCACTACTATTCAAGGTTTAAAAACTTTTTTTTTTGTCTGTCTTGTCCCCAAGGCAATGTTTTGTTTCAAAGTCTGCATATGCCTTTGAAAATGTACCTTCAAGCAATATAATAGCTGGAATAGTGTTACTCGTCTTTGGATTCAAGCATTTCACTCCAAAACTCTTATCCAGAATTACCAGGCTGTATTGCATGTGGCTTCAAGAGAAAGACATTCAGTTTTCTAGTAATTGTAAAGTACAGTGAAGTCTAAAGAAACAGCTGCTTTTAAAAATTACCTTTCAAACCTCACTCACACAGGGTCTGCTATTTGTTAACGTTTGAGTCAAGGCAAAATTATCTGTGCTTCCTTTGGCACAGAAGCTAATCCTCACGCATCGTTTGCATGGGAAGGCAGCCAGACCCAAAGTGCAGACAAAACTCCGTGAGTATCCCTGGAGCGAGGGCTTGCAGGACGCCTGGCCCTGCGCCTTTCTTAGCAATGCCATAAATCTTCTGGAACCCATCAGCAGAGGGGAGGCTGAGCTTTACTGCTTCTATTTCCTATCTCACTGCAGTCTTTCAGCCAGAAGATGTGTCTGCCAAGGTGTACATAGAGGGAGCAGGTGTAATTCCAGGAGTGAGTTTGTGCTATTGAATTCTGTCAGCAGTGCAGCTTCACTCAGATAAAAATGTTACCAGAGTCAATAAGCTTGCAAGGGCTTGCAAAAAGCTGTGTGGTTTGCTGTTTGGTTTGGTTTTGTGTAAGGATGAGGCAGGTTTTAGGACTGTTGCAGCAACCCTCTTGTTAAAGGGTAGAAATATGCCAAGACACAGACTTCTTGTTTATCACAGCATTGAAAGAGTCCTGGTTTATTCCTCTCTACAGCTCAGCCATCTTGACTCCAACCATTCACTGACTCTGGCTGCAACAAGCTCCTACTATAAGTTTCCCTTGCAGCCTCTGCTGGTTATTTCCTGCTAAACTATGACCACATACATTGGTTTCCAGACTGACTGCAGGCTTTTACCTATCTAGACTGTGACTGCAGCTTCCAACAACAGGCTGTAACTGCAGACCCAGACTGACCTCACAGGAGGGATTCTCTCTCCGCAGCATCCTTCCTCTTCATGATCCTCTCCTTCCCCCTCCCTCAGCATTCCTCCTCCTCCTTCATAATCCCCCTCACCACCTATCCCACTCCCTTTTATCACACTTATCTTTATTGGATACAGCTGTGACTCATCAGAGGTGAGGCTGTATTTGGTAATTAACAAAGCTGTTACTTATCAGGGGCAAGGTCATCTGTATTTCCTTCTCCTGCACAGGACAATATTCAAATGGGACCGTCATTGATTATTTTTCAAGTAACTATAGAAAAATTACATTGTGTATAGAAATTAACTCATCACAGCTTGTTTTATTTTTAGATTTTTAAGGACCACATTTAAATTTAACACAGCTGGAAGATTTTTCAGTGATTTAATGTGCACAGACTCAAACCCTTAATATCTGAGGAGAGAATCAAGAGAAAGATATACTCAGTTGAAAGAGATTTAAGCATGCAATATCTTTCTTCCTAAAGGGCTTTCTGGGCTTTCTTCTCTGTGAGTTATGACCATGTGCAAATTTTCCTTGCTGTGTGCGTTTTGGTTGTTAATTACAGGAGCCACAGACATCAGAGAAGCTTGTACTGTCAATCTGTATTTTCATTTCAGCCCTCTCAGTTGTCATTGTAAGCTGAGAGACTTATCTAGATTTTACTATGGCAGGCTAATACCCCTGAAATGAAATGAAGAAGGAAGAGCAAGATCAAAGTGTGTATGGGGCTGGAATAGAAAAATTTCATTGCCATTTAACTCTCACAAAAAACAATACACAGAATGGTCTTTCCTTAAGTAGGGTGAAAAGTACCTGCATCAGTTCCACCAGAGCATTTGTAGTACATGTCACCGAATCCTGAGATTGGCTTAGAAATAGTGAGGAAGTTTAATATTTTTTTTGCTTGTGATTTTGCCAGTACAGTTAAATATTTTATTGAGACATTTTCTTTCCAAAATATGAAACACCTTTTTTTTTTCCCAAGTGTTCATTTAAAGCAGACAGTTTAGCTCATATACAGCGATTTCTTCCTTAACAATAAGCAGCAAAAATGTACTTTCTAATGGATCTTCTATTCGTCCTTCCCAAAGTATTTTAAGTAGATAATTAACACTGAGTAATTAAAGTATCTTCAGTTTCTCTAATTGTACAGCCTATAATTTTTCATAGTAATGTGATTCATTATATCTGAAGTTGTTCAACACATATCTTTGTAACAATTTAATTTCCATGCCTGGTTTGTACCGCCTTCCCTCGGTTTCCTTCATTTTGTGAGATGCTCAATTAGTCACAAGTCTGAACAGAAAGGTTCAGGTAGACTCACAGCTTGGAGTACCTCTTGCTCACTAAAATCCTTTATATGACTTCGAAAGCACAGGTTTCTAAGGGTTAAACCTTAGGGTTAAACCTCCAGTGCAGCAACACAGCCCTCAATTTATAGATAGCACACCAAAAGAGAGCAATTCCATGGTCATTACTTCCTAGCAAAAGGAGGCAAGCATCCATGAAGATGGAGGGATCTGTTAGCCACGTGTATCTTTTTCCACAGCTTTACAGAAGGCTCAGGATATTGACATCCCTGTTCACCCCAACACGGGCTGCTGTGTGTTCTCTGAAAAACTCCAGCCTCTCACTACACCTGGTAAGCTGTGGTAATTTTATGGCCAGGGTACTGCATGAATCTGAAACTCTGTGGCTTTGACTCCTAAGTAACGACTGTATTGTAACATGTTATGAGAAAAGATGCAGTTTGATCGTTTTCATTTAATAAAATGTTTTATGCGTAAGCTGTTTAGAGATCAGCATGCTTTTTCTGATAAAATTGCTAGGTGAATGCAGATGAGAAGTATTTCATATGCTAACCAATCTGTGTTGTTGCTGTCTAAATGTTTTAACAGAAATACTCTTAATAAGAGCGTATTTCTGAAATGATTGTCTGTTTGGTAACAATTCTAATTCAAATCATGTAGAACAATGGACCATGTTCTGTATTTAGGCTGGCACAAGGCTCCAGCAGAGAATAAGGTGGATGGGAAGTATTTTCATGTTGTCACTGTGCTGTGTGAATTCTGGGCTAGATTGGGTCTGCTTGCTCTAGGCCCCAAAGCTCAAGGGTCAAAAGTCATAACTGTGTCAAAATCAGAATCCACATAAGAAAAATTAAACTTAGCAGAGCTTGGCACTAATGTGCAATGCTTTTGTCATGGGATCAAACGTCACTTTTGATTATATTTTTGATAACTCTTTGTGATGAACTGTGTTGCCCAACAAGAAAAAAAGTCTATTTGTGCATGGGAAAACAAATTGTTCCAGCCATAACTCTCCAGAAATGTCTTGTATTCTGTGCCAGCTCCTTCATTCCCCAGGCCTTTGATACTCATGAATCATTTCAGTAAACCTTATTCCTTCTGGCTTTATTTGATTTTTCTATATAGGGATATATCATAGTGGGTGAATGTTGTGCCATTTCTTTGTCCAGTGGTCATTTTCTCTCTGCTTTAAAAAAATCTGTAAATTTGGTTTTCCTCTTCCATTAGATCATGTAGTGAAGCAATTGGATCCTTCTTAAGCATCATAATTACATTTTTTTGAAGTTGTTTTGTCACATTAGTTGCTATACACACATATTTCCTTCTCATGTTATTTCTAATCCACCCTATAAGAATGACTCAAGCTCGAAGAATCAGTGAAGGAGATGCTGAGGAGGATTGAGGGATTGGGGGGTTTTATTTGTCATCTCCAAAAGTCTCTTAGCAACTAGATTCCCTTCTTTTAGTTTATAACAGTTCATGACTATTCTGATGAAGACTGAAGACATAATAAAGAAAAAAAATATAAGATTCTTTTTTACAATGCATTTTGTTCACAAGAAAAGATGCCAGGGATTGTACACCCTAGGGCACCCTATAACGAGTTGTGTGAGAAGTCTATGGCATGGACAAGAAGCATACATTGTTTCAAGAACAATACATTGACAAGAAACCATACGTTGTTTCTGTGGCTTTCTCTTCCTTTTGGCAAGGGATGTGTGAAATTCTCATCTGGCAGAGATCCTAAAGGTGAGCATCATTAGCAGAAAAGTAGATGTAAATAGCTGAAGCCTTAATTTCCTAACCCAGGTTGTGCAACTTTGCTAAATCAGAGGACTGAGTTTGTGTGAGGTCTATGATGTAGAGAGAGTTATTGGAAATTTTTTCCTTTCAAGTGCTGATAATACTTGTGATAGACTCCAAGACCAAGTTCAGAACTTGTTCTCATACAACGTCACCACCACCAAAATAACTCAAACTTCCAAGAGAATGCATCTGAGTGGCACTGTGACTTGCACATGAATGGCTGTCAGCAGATTTGAGTCAAATTTCATTCTCAGTTACGTAGCTGAACTTAGAGATCCATCACCGCTTTGGCACACACTCTTCTGGGCCAGTTCCTGCTGGCAGTTCCTCCAGTTCCAGAAGTACACAGTGGGATTGCGTCTTCCCCTAGGGAGGCTCAGGCTGTGGATGTGGGGTGGTATTCAGGGACTGAATCTGTAGTGATCAGCTGACTCCTTTCTGATCCTTTCATTGACACTGCATCACATCCACATGACAAATGTGGAACAGGGCTGGCTTCCGTGCTGTCATTAACCTTGGTTCATCACGATGCTTCAGCGAGCTGCCAAGCTCTCCAGTAGTAATGGGATAAATATAACTGGCTGAAGCAACAACACGAGTGTAAGCAGCAACTTTATCTTGCCATTTCAACTTTACACTTTGGAAAAGCAATGACTGTTCTGAACAACTATCACAGCAGTTGCTGACATTAGCCTGAGCTGTCAATGGTGATAGGGTTTTCAAAGGAGACTTACGGCATCCCAGTGGATTCACATTTTATATATATATCAGCTTGTAAATGGTTGGAACTTCCTTTTGGCATTACAAGGGATCAGCAGTAAAGGAGCTACATAAGCCAATTTCTCTCTTGTAGTTGATGCAATTGACTTTCAGACAACCAGGCCCAAAGTACACATTTAATGCTTTCAATGCTAGTTGTTTAATTCATTTTAGTGGAACAGCTTTCTTGGGTTTGCCCAGGATATATATTGATAGAAAAAAAGGATACCAAATCAGGTTCCTAAACTTAGAAGAACTCAGTGCTGCAGAAAAAGGGCTAAATACTTATCTCATACCCACTGCTGCAAACCCAAACTAATACCAACAAATCAAAACAATTTAGTTTGACAGGAGCCTATGATACCTAACACAAATATATATAGCCTTGAGCACCCGTTGTGGTAAATCTCTACTGACTTCACTGTAGGACTGAGAACAAAATGTGTCCCCTGTATCTTTAAGAGACCAGCAGCCTTAGAACAGCAAATTAGTCTCAGTCTGCAGTCTGTATATTAAATGAATGACATTTTGTTATACTTCCTCCAAGAGTGGAGATAGTATGGGTAGATACAGGGTGTACCTGTGTTTCTTGTTAACTGCTCAAGGATGGCACCTTCTACGTTATGCTTGCTACCATTGTACATTAAAATACTTTACAGTTTTATGTCAAGTACATTTTTGAAATCCAAGTAGATTATGTCCATTAATCACTTTGCCCAGTCTGTGTTCCTTGTGATCTCATCTCTTATTAATATCTTTAGCATCTTGCCTACCAGCAGGGTCAAACTGGTCTATAATTTCCTAGCTCCACCCCAGGTCTTTTTAAGGAGGGTTATGTTTGTGTTATGGTGTCCTTCAGTAGCTGCTTCATTTTCAGAAGGCTATTAAGAATCTTTCACGTGGTTTGTATGGTTTTCATTTATAAAGTTTTCCAGAAGCACTGAAAATGTTGCTTTTAATTGCTTTAGTTGGCCCTTTTGGTGTTAAACCTGGACTCTTCACTGCTAGAATCTTTCCACATCTGGCACCATCTCATCTTCTTTCTACCTAGAAAGTACCTCACTTCAGTTTTCATTTACCTCTTTATAGTGTAAGGTTTCTAACTGCAAATCAAAAAGCCTTCATCTTGTTTTTTTTTCCCCACTTCTGTGAGCATGGTGATTTTTTTGTGGTTGAAGTGTGGGCAACATGCAGGGTTGCTTGGGCTATACAAATATTCTTGATTAGATCCTGTTTCTCAGGGATGGAAATAATAAAAAAAAAACCCAACTTATATTAATAACTGTCTGGCTCTCGTTGTATCCTGTCTTCTCTTTACATAACCATCAAGTTTGAAAGAAGTTCATTAGAGGACAGACCATTTTACTTTGAAGCCTTCAACACATCCCAAGCATAGCAATGGAATTTAAAAAGCAAAAAGAAAGCAAAATTGCAGCACGGTAAACAACTATATACAGGTTACAGGCTAAAGCTGATTGAGATGAGGAAAAGTTATCAGACAGAAATAATATTTTAGTGCATTTTGTAGGTAGAGTCTTTGTCTAGATTGGAGTAATTACAGTTAAAAGTGGTGTCCAGAAAGTTAATTAAATACATAGCATCCTTGCCAATGGCTTTAACAGAAATCCAAATAGGCTAAAAGAGCAATCAGCAGCAAGTACTGTACCTGTCGTAATTAGAACCAAGCCTGGCTATCGTAATGAGTCACAGAGAGAAGTTTTGACTTCATTTTGTCAAGTATATATGTGACATGAGAATAAACAGATTTCACTGGAAATCCTTATTAGAAGTCCTTCAAGAGAACGAAAATACATTAAAAATAGACCATTAAAATTTGCTTTATTTATTTCCAAGGGAAACATCTTGCTGTTCTAAACTTTCTTACCCTGATAATTTCCATCAATGACATGAGTAAATATATATATTTGACTTGGATTCTCTCCAAAGTTCTGGTTCTGAGCGAGATCGCCCATTCGTGTTGTATGCAGAGCAGTGCAGATGAGGGCATGGAACATGCCACATATATGGTGTCAGCATTCTCAGCATGTAGCATAGCTTCAAAGGCATGTCACAAATTAAGATCATGTTTAATGTACTGTTGTCTTTGCTGATGCTTATGAAATTTGCCACTAGTGTTACAGCTTTTTTTCTGTTTTGACACCGAGTCTCCTCACAACGGAGTTCACATACGTGACTTGGTCAAGGATGCAGCATAATGGCTGTACCTTTTGGAAAAAAAAAAAAAAAAAAAGTGGTACCAGCAGTAACTACCAATATGGTAGGGGTTGTAGGGGTTGGGAGGAGGCATGAGTGGAGTTCTCAGCCCTTTCAGGGAGAGGGAAATGTTTGGGCAGGAGTGGGTGCCTTCGGTGCATCAACACTTGGTGCGAGGCTCATGTTGCAGACAGGAGTTTGGCTCCTACCACACATGCAATTAGGAGAAGCAAGGACTTTAAAGCAGGAGAAAGATCCATCTGACAAGCTATGGCAAAAAGAGTGTCTTTGGGAGACTTGAAACTTAGTAAGGACAGGTTGAAACTGGTAAATTACTCTATGATGGAGAGCAAGCATACAGTGTTTAATCTCATGGTGCACGGTGTTTAGACTGATTTCAGAGAGACCATACACTTAAGCTGAAGTATGAGTAAGAATCATGGCAAAACTGAAATCTAAAATCCCTTATTTTTTTCTTTTTTTTCTCTTAAAAACCAAGTGCCTCGATTTTCTTTTCATTTACTTCACACAAATACAAATGACCACCTGAGAAAAAGAGGGCATAAACAGAAACTCATGTATTCACTTATATTTGCTTAGTATTCACTTGAGGAGCAGAAAGAGGGACTTAAATCCCTCATGTTGAACAATCTCAACACAGTAAAAATCAGTGAGTTACAAAAGCTGCTCTATCACTGCACCCATCAGAGGGCAGCAGAAACTGCAGAACAGGCCACAGATGCTGTTTCATTGCTTTTAATTTCACACTCAGGAAGAACCAGAAGAGAAAAGAAACAATTTAGAAAAAGAAGCACTTCAGATGCTCTTCTGGTAAAAGCTAGATTGATGCCTCATTTTAACAGCTTTTAAGTGATCTAGTGCAATTCTGAGCACAACAATTTCCAACAAATCAGTGTAACTACCTGTTGGTGAGAGCAGCTATTCTGCATGTGGTAGTTGGAGCATTAGCAGTGAGGATATGAGGCCATGTTACTATAATAGTAATTAAGGCAAAGATATGAACAAAACAGTGTGGTAGAAGAAAACCAGACTAGTTTTTTAACAAATTAATGTTTGGTGGCATGGAATTTTGGATGCATGCCTTCAAATAACAAGGAGAAAAATATGTTGCATTTTGCAACAGGGATATACAGGTTTGTAGTGACATTCGAATAACACCTGTTGGAAAATAAAAAGATTATTCCCTAATTTACAACAATCTAAGGATTTCCAACAGTAATGCATTTTCAGAAATTGTATCCACTGTAAAAAATGAGTGGCATTTGGAAACAATAAAAAGCTAGAATTAACATGGGATACAGAGACTGTCAGCCCAATGATCTCTCCACATGTCTACTGTGTCATACAGAAGGTATGAAATTAGTGGCAGTAGTTTTTATCTGTAGATGATACCTTGAATTAAGTTGGGAGTAGCAAGTAAAGATAAATAAATGATGCATTTTTTCCTACTTATGTGAGTTATTAACAGTATTTTGAAGGGCCTGAAGTAATTGTCAGAAAGTAAGTAAATCCAGTATTACTACCCTGAAATAAACATTGAAAATGCTTCTGTGAGTAAAATTTCATTAGTGTGCCAAAGAACTACCCCTGAGGAGAGGGGTTTTAAAGGGATGGAAGCAGGAGCAGAGGCCACTGTCTGTAATAATCTGTGGATTGCACACTAATCTGGACAGCTAGCAGCTTGAAGGAAGTAGGAACTAACATGTAAATGTTACATGTAGGAACTTCCTGTAAATTTCACTCAAATCTGATTGCTTTCCCATCTGAAGAATTTTTGGTGTATAGCATATACAGCCAGAGTCCTGGAAATGGCACAGAAGCCTGTTCTGGCAGCTCTAAAGACATGGAAACCAGTTAGCTGAAATTATTCAAGCAGCCTGCTCTTCACTTCTTCCCTCAAGCAAAACCACAAATCAGAGCTCAAGGAGAAAAAAGCAAGAGATCCTGCCTTGGAGACAAGAAAGGTTTGTTTTGCAGAGGGTTTCCAATCCATACTGCTTCAGGAATGTACCACGCACTCGTGGCTTAGCTGACCTTGTTTCTTTTAAAAATCACATCCATCATCATAGAGCCTTCATGCTCTTTGTGTTGGATCACGCAGGTGAATTCACCTCTCCATCCAAGGCAGTACCACAGTGATCTCTCAAACTAAGAAAAATGCAGAATATGCCCCATTGTGAGATGGGGCAAGGATTTGGAGGAAAAACAAAAGCTAAGTCATGCCAACTGTAGGGTTTCTGAATTGTGCTTTTTCTTTGAATTTTTAGAAATATATTGAGAATGTGTAATGCTTGGGGTTGAGGCAGAAGTGCATCTAAATCCAATTTAGCAGAAACTGTGTTTCCACAAGAAATGTTGTTCATTCTTACAGAATCTCTCCAGATCCTGTGAATTTAGGAGGAAGACTGCTCTGTGTGGGATTTTGCCTCTGGTGAAAGGCAGGAGCTGGCAGTTCTCTCTTCCATCTGATTGCTGACATCAGTGAGAACTAGGTGGCAAGTGGCATTATTTCTCATAAAAGCCAGATGCAATTCAAAGATGCTGCCAATAAACAGGTAATTCAATTTGCTGATCTGTTTTTAATGTGGTTTTTCCTCATGAAGTGGTACATCTTACATTGCTTTGAATATGCATTCCCTTCATTTTCAGCTCTGAGTAAATGAATACACCACTTTTCACTGTCTGTAATTTATGTAATTACCTTTGTCATTTGGATAAGATTTAAGCACATGAAAGGATTGAAGAGAGGATAAGGCTGTTTTTTTTTTTTTTTTGTTTTTGTTTTTTTTTTTTTTTTTTGTTTTGGGGTTTTTTTTAAAGTTTTAACAATAAAAGTAAACGTGTGATTTCAGTAAAAGAAAACAGCAAACATTCTTAGTCACACTCGAGGGCAGCCCTTGGAGGCTGCAAGCAGAATTAGCTAGGATGATGTTTTCATTGCTTTCATGAGTGTCAGAAGGAGAGGCATGTAGAATTATTATTTCCCCTGAAGACTCAGAACACAAAATAGTTTAAAGCTGATTATGTTTTAGTTTTTTCTCAAAAAGGTCTGAAAGAATAATAGAAAGCAGGCCTTGGTTGACAGCGTTTGTTCGATAAATGACACTCATCATAGATATTGGTAAAGCATCTTACAAATGTCTTATATTGGACTAGCATCTGTTGCCTCCAGTGCTGATTTTGCACATTTCTTAGTCCATCCAAAATCAGGTTTGTGCCATTTTAGTTATTATTTTTATAAAAAATGGAAATAGCCATGCTAGGTAGCCCCTGGTGTAAACACTGCTGTAAGTGAATAACAGTGATTAGATTAGCATAAACAATTCTCTCATGGAAGGATATTGTTAACTCAGCACAGCTAAACTAATAAGAATTTTCTGTATTGGAAAAACCTTGGAGAAGTGTGGAGAGGTCCTGGAGGCAAATGTATCTTCAGTCCTTTTACAGTCCCTATCAGGAACTAGTATTTTACTGCCAATCCTCACTCAGTGTTTTGTCAGCATTTCCTCATTACTGCTAAACCTGTTGGCTTCACTGACACAGGAACTCTTGGCAAAGAATCCAGTGAGCAATTTGCTTTATCCAGATCTTAGTCTTAATGAAGCTGTTTGTGAAATGTTTGTGCTGCCCCTCTCTTAGCATCTTTCATTAGACTCATCTGATCAGTCTGTAACTGGACACACGCACAAGGCTAAACCTTAGGTCATCAATGACGCTGACACAGAAGAGTGGGGAAAGCCATGAAACAGAGGACTACAGGGAAGAACTGAGAACTAAGAAGAGGAATGACTACAATTTGGGAATTTGTAAACTTTCCTGCCTCAACCTTAAGATTTAAAATTGAATGTATTTTAAATCCAATACATAACAGATTTACTTCTATCACTGCCTCATCATGTTTCCTTAATTCCTCCTAGGTTACAGAGTTTTGTTCCTGAAGAAGCTTGCATGTCACTTTCAAATAAATTTGTACATCACTACGTATTTCGTTGGAGGTACTTCACAGATCGGAAGTCCGTGGGGGTTGGGAAAAGGTATACCAGGGCCTTTAATTTCTTCATGGTTAAATGAGCAGTAATTCATTCAGGGGCTAAAAATGCAAAATAAAAGGAATTATCACTTCAGGTGGAAGAGCTTTTAGTCATGCAGTAGATACAGAGGTACAAAGACTATGACAATCTTTTCTCTTGCCCTCTCAGAAAAAGCATTTTAAAAGTGAATACTGTTTATGAAACAGAAAAATGGACAGGCTAGTTTTTTTCTTTCCATAATATCTATTATCTTCTTCCAACATGGGAAAATATTGCTGTTGATCCTGTAGTTCTGAGTTCACTAGGCAAGGTAATGCCAGTGAATTAACCCCTGAGACCTACAGGCATGGATTTTCTGGCTTTTTATTAATTTTCCAGCTGAAAAGTTTTCGAGAGTTGTTGTTTTATGAAATTGCACTGTCTCCCTCTAGTGACTGCTTCTGTCTGTCATCTCAGGTTTAACATGGAATTCTCAGAGACAAGGCATTTTTTACAGTTTGTATTTCAGTCAGGTACCATCACATCAATGCCCAGCACTTTTGGATGCTTTTATTCTGTCTGTTAGGTTTGCAGTGTTGGTACTGCAACTGTTAATGGGACCAAATCAGGTTTAGGAATTCTATCTTGCACCACAACAAAATCCAGCACTGTGATACATCAGCAGCCCTTGAACCAGGGAGTACAGGCACCCAATGGAGCAAGTGCACTGCAGCCCCTGGATTTCTTTTAGTGTGAGGGTTAACATCAGACCAAAGGACCACACGCTGCTGTCCAGCAGATGCCAGGTTTTCCATAGTTCAGAACATTGAAACCCAGAGTGTTTTCATTGTCAAATTGTAAAGTGGGTGGCCAACATCTGCTCTCATCCAGGAGCCCTAAGTTTGCAGTTCAGCTGGTAACACTTGCTCCATTTACTCAGCTGATTTTAACTCTCTGCCATCTGGGTCATACATCATACTTCTCAGCATCCTGCTGCATTAATATTGAGTGTTCTCTTGCATCTGTTAGAAATGTTATTGTTGACAGGAACCAACTGGAATCTGAATGTATGGGCCTGCATTGATAGGATTCCATTTGCTGGATTTTAATCCTGCCAAATTTAGGGCTCTTGCAAATCAGCCACCTGAATTGGGTCTAATTGGGTAATTTTGTGGGTGTAGTGTCCCCATCGACTCCGAGGTCTTGTGGTGGATCTGGCTTCATGCATATGGCAGGGGGGATTTGAAAGAAATAGAGGATCATTTTCCCCTAGTTCCTTATCACAGGTGTCACTCCCTGTATTTCCATTTCCTTCAGGAGGTGTAATTATTTTTCTAATCTGGACAGTGCTGGGAGATTAGCAGCCTGCTTCAGCATCACCTCTACCTTTTCTTCCAATTTTTGTTTTTTCTGCTTTTCTTTCTGTAAATGTTTCTGCCCCTGCCTCAATAACAGTAATAATTCAGCTGCTTTCCTTCCTTTTGTGGCCTCAGAGAAAAATGCTGCCCTATCTCTGCATGCCCACCCCTTCCTCCAGCCACATTTTGTTCTAGTTTGTCCATTTGTTATTGGTCCTTGAGACTCAGCAGAAGATTAACTCATTATTGACAGAATAGAAATCAAAGACAAAAATTGTCTAACCTAACACGATCTGCTGGACTAGACCATGGCACTCAGTGGCACATCCAGTCTTTTCTTAAATACTTTCAGGGATGGTGACTCTACCACCTCCCTGAGCAGCCCCCCACAATGCCCAATGACTCTTTCTGTGAAGAACTTTTTCCTAATGTCCAGCTAAACCTCCCCTGGTGCACCTTAGGAATATGTCCTCTTGCTAGTTGCCTGGGAGAAGAGACTGACCCCTACCTGGCTACACTCTCCTTTCAGAGAGTTATAGAGTATGATAAGGTCTCCCCTGAGCCTCCTTTTCTCCAGGCTGAATATCCCCAGCTCCCTCACAGGACTTGTGTTCTACACTCTTCACCAGCCTTGTTGCTCTTCTCTGGATATGCTCCAGCAGGTGCTGCTGAAATCAGCACCTCCATCATGGGGATCTCCTGTTTCTTTTCAGGTCCTTTTAGGAGGGTGATCCCATAAACTAAAACACCCAAAGGTCTGCAGAAACCATTGCATCACCTATTTCTGACCATCAGATCTTGACCCTCAATCACCTCTGGATACAGTTTGATGGGTGCTGGGAGGCAGGCTTATGCACATAGAACTCCTGCTTTTCTCCCTGCACCCCCTCCAAAGTGGGAGCATTGCCTGTGTCTCCCAGGCTGCTGAGAAGTCACTCTTGGCACAGGCAGAGCCGTGTCTTTGGCCCAGGCGTTCAGGCCCGGCAGCGGTGGAGCTGCAGGACAAGCCTGTGTGACAAGAGCAGCATGGGAGATGGAGGACGGAGGAAAGAAGTGTGAGGAACAGCCCTGCCAACAGCAAGCTGAGAGCAGAATGAGGAGGAGGAGCAGGAGGAGGAGGAAGATGAGGTGCTCCCAGCACCAGAGTAGGGATCTGTGCATCTGTCACAGAGCTCTCATGCTGGAGCACATGGACATTTCCTGGAGAATGTGTAGCCCATGCAGTGCCCCTGTGGCAGCAGGTTTATGCTGAAGCACTACAGCCCTTGGAAGGGGTCCCATGTCAGAGCAGGGGACAAATATGATGAGGATGGAGCAGGAGAGAGGAACAGATGGAGTGTTCCCATGCATCCTGTCACTGGGTCCCAGGGAAAAGAGATCAGCACCCACCTCCCCTCCTCAGCAAGATGTAAAGAGCAGTGAGATCACCTCGAGATTGTTCTTCTCCAGATTAAACCCCTCGCGCTCCCTCAGTCACTCCTCATAAAACAGCCCCTGGGGAACATCTCTGGTGTCTGTCTGGCAGCTGGATGTGACTCCGTTCCCCACCACACCCTGGGCTCAGACCCACAGCCAGTTTTTTAACCAGCAAAGAGCACACCAGGAGCAGTCAGTTTCTCTAGGAGGTTGCTGTTAGAAACAATATTAAAGACTTGATTAAACTCCAGGAAATTGAAACTCTCAGCCTTTCTCTCATCTGCTGAGTGGGTCATCTTGTCCTAGGAGGAGATCAGGGTATTGTAGAAAGCCTTACATTAAGTACCTCACCGCCTTCCTCCTCCTCCTCCTCTTTTGTCACTGCCACTTTTCCCCCATCCAGTAAAGGCTGAAGGTTCCCCTGAGCCCTCCTTTTGTTGCTAATGTAGTTATGGAAATGGTTTTTAGTTGTCTTTTTAGGGCACTGCCCAAACTAACTTCCAGTCAGACATTGACCCTTCTGATTTCCTCTGTGCCCAACACTACAAAGGCTGTGTAGTCTTTAATTTTTCCACATTTGCCCATTTTCAACCTGTGCTCAGTGCTCCAAAACTGCCTAGCTCTGAAGAGCAAAAGGAGTGTGCAGTGCTCATGAGCTGACCTTTTTGAGTTCAGGTGTGTGCAAAAACAAATTAGAAAATGAAGAAGGCGGCAGGAAGTGATGGGTTATCCAGTCGTGTATTGTTGTGATCTCCACTGAGAGATTACTTCAGTATATTGGAAGAGGAGAAAAGTAAATGTCAGATCTTGAAAAAGATTATCCTCCCCCTATCCTCAGAAAGTTCATTTTAGCGAAAGGAGTCATGAACTGAAAACCATTAGAATCAATGGGTAGTCCAGTGGTTTGAGGTCTCAACCAAATTCCCCTTTCAGTGGGAGTGGCTGAAAGCCTGCAGTTACCCTCACCACTAGCTGTGTGCTACAGACATGAAAACAGAGTTTGGATGACTGCTTTAGCTGCTTTTATAGATTTTATACTGTGTTTTAAGAAGCACACAAGTCTTGAATTACTAAATGAAAAGACATTGAGTAAAAAAAGAATTTTGCCTGTTACCTGTCTTCACTTTACCTTTTTTGGTTCTTTATTTTTTTTCTCTTTAGCTGTCTTATATGTGGTCTCACTTGAAAACTGTATTAGAAGATAGTTTTAATGTCCTTTGTTAAACTCATGTTTGTGCTACATACTTTGCAATCTGTGTCAGTACAGTGCAGCATCACATAAATCATCCATCCTCTGCTACCTGGGTGCTTTTGACAGGAATGGTGGCATGCAATGACATTTATCAGACACTTTTGATAGAGGTATGTAAAATCATTCATATATCTGTTCTTTCAGAACAAGATTAAGGAAAAAGTCTAACATGGGAAAGCATTTTTACTTTGAGCTTCTGATTTGTGTGTGTTAGCAGTGGAAAATAAACACAACTTGCGTTTCTACCACGTATCCAGTTCTGAGAATTTGGAAACAGACTGGTACTCTTGGAGAAGTTCCCCTCATTTATAGAAATTTAGTTCTGAAAAACATCTCCCTTAATTATCAGGGATTAAGGCTGAGGGCAGCTGCTACACAAACTCTTCTGAAACTGTAGGATGAGAGTGTTTGGCCACATCTCCCAAGCCTGGAGGTCCAAACAGGGTGCAGATTAGATTTCTCCTTGGCCACACATCCATGTGTTCATTTCTCAGGTTCCCCAATTTAGGCGTATCAACGGTGAGTAGCAATAAATAATAATCACTTGCTCTTTCACAGCAGTTTCACATGGAAAACACATTGCCAAAAGGCTCTATTGCCTCAGTTTCACAGGTGATAAGCCACTGAGGGCAGAGAGCAGTCAATGAGAATATAGTCTGGATTTCCTGATCCAGCTAAGAGAATTCCCCCAGTCCTAATGTGCTATCTGTGTTTTTCTGCGAAAAGGTGCTGCTAATGCTTTTTGTGCTGTGCACCTCTGAAGCGCTTCATGTGTGGTCACCTCTAATTTAAGCAATCTCAACAGAAACCAGAGTGCCAAACTCCTAAAAGCTTTGTAAGCTGCCAGTGCTGTCTGGCTGCCTTATCCTGCTGGACCGCATCAGTATGCTGCATCAGCTTCTGGAGCAAGAATTCTTCCTTTTATGAAGAATCATACATGTAGTTGTAGAGTTTTTTCCCTTTTCCCTGACACCTTGAGGCTGTAGCACTGTTTCCCATGAATTAAAGTGCAATACTAGGCAAGATGTAAAGCATTTATGCAGTCTGTATGTTCCCCAACTCTCTTCTGTGTTTTATTTTCCTTTCAGATTTACTTGTTTCTGACTCCTTGTGAAAAATAGTTTCTCTTCAATAAAAGAAAATCTGAGAGTAGACTGAGACTTAAGAGTTCTCAGCTGTGTGGTGGCAAGTGAAATTGGGCATACTGGGTCATCGTGGATGTGTTGTTTATGAGAGACTGAAAACCTGAAAGAGTTAATGTAAACTTGAAGGGATTAATGTCTCAAACACTTTGAGAAAGAAATGTTACCATATGAAGAGAAAGGGAATGTTACCATACCAATGAGACAAAGTGGGGTTAGAAAAACGGGTCTTGTGGAGGCAGGATAGGATTTTTTGGGGACCAACTTCCTTATCTTGGTAACTATCTCTAAAAACAAGTTTGAGAAAGCATTGTGTTTGCATCTCCGACAGGGAGGAGGGGAATTTAAACCACAAAGCTCCCAACCCCCTTCCAGGTTCAAGAATAACAAAATGTGCATGTGCTACAAATAGCACAACTGAGGGGGCAGTGTGTGTACTCACCGTCCAGAGGAACTGGACCAGAGACAGCACTGGAACCCTGGTGGTGACCCAGATCTTTCTTCTCTACCTCTGTTTTTCTCCTTCCTTCTTCCCTTCTTCCACTTCTTAAAAGTTTGATTAGTTGCTGCTATGGACTGTTCAGAAATGTTTAAAACATGTTTGGAAAAGTCAATATCAACACCCTAATGAGTCTTTACCAACTATAAACAAACTCTACTTTTTTAATGCTCACCACTTACAACACTTGAGGGGGTAGATTTTCCTGACAGAGATCAGGACACCAGCATGACCCTCTCTGTCATACCCCATTTTTTTCACAACCAACACTTTCCCTTAATTCCCTGAAACAGCTGGATCACAGTGACTTAAGCTTAAAATCAACAATAAGGACAACTCAAAGCAAGCCACGAGTCTTGCAATTTTTGGTGCAAATGCTAAAGCTTACTAAATGCATCTGAAAAAGACATTTAAGTCTGGCAACATTAGCTAGAGGAAGGACTGCTAGGCACAATGATGACTTTGGGTTTCAGTGACCAATTTATACTTAAAAAACAGCAGTTGCAAGGAACTTGTAATAAAACCAAAATCAATTGGCCTATTCGTTACAGCGCTGAGGAAAACAGCTGGGGGAGAATGAAATGGGGAAGACCAAAGGAGGGTGGTAAGCCTGACAACTCAGTAGTATTTGTCGTTTTGGGTCCCTGCTGGGTGATCTTTTCACAGAGGCAAGTTTCCCTTGAAAAAATGTATTAAAAAAGGAGGAGAAATGGGGCTGGCCATTTTGTATCAGGGAGCGTATTCCTGGATAAATAAGTTAAACCAAAGGCAAAGAACTGATTAGAAAGACCTCTGGCCAAAACTGTTGCCATTCCGTCAGCAGAAGGAGAATAAATTAAACTTGCTCAGACAGCTACAGTAAATATGAAGTTATTGCATAGATTAATGTGCTAATGATTTATGCACCTGCCCTTTACCTGTGACTCCTTTTCTCTGGGATTAACTCTAATTTTCAAGGACTCAGCACATTGAAACAGCCTCTTTTCATTACTGATTTTACTTTTTATTCTCTTTCTCTCACATCACTTTCTTTCCCCACATTTAAAAAAATCAATATACAGTCTGTCATTATTAAAAAAAGTTTTTAAATGTACAAGGTTTCAAGTACAACTACTAGACATATTTTCAGTTTCTCTACGTAATATATAAATTTTATTTCTAATTCTAGAAATGTCTGTGTAGCTGTTAAAGTCAGCATGTTCTCAGGCTTAAAACCCTCTGTTTCCACCCCTTTAAGGCTAGGACCCCTAGCCCCTAACCCCCTAAAGGGTTGTTAGGATTATGCCCTGAATATCCAGTGTCAGAGGGACACTGCTGCCTGTGGCCTCCCCAGACTCCTTGCTCCTGGTCAGGCATCTCTGAACAGCAGCAGGGCAGAACTGGTGCCAGGGGTTTGCAGCTGGGCTGAGGTAAGGTTGCACCTCAATGTCAGTCTGTCCCAGTGCCACTCACAATAATGTAGTAAAGCACCACTACATATTTTGCTTTCTACCACTGAGATTTCCTTTATTAGAGACTCTCTTCAGTGTTTTGCATGATTGGGACAACATGGCCTAGGACAAATAAAAAGATTTGTTTTTTAAGCAGAGAAATAAAAAAAAAATTTCTTCAATAATAACTTCAAAACACTCATAGCTCCATACATTTTGATTTGGTGAATCCTTTTTGTATCTTCCAGGGCAGTAGTACCCAAAACATCTGAAACACAGAATCATGGCAGTGTGATGTAGGACTTGATGCTACATGGTTCTCCACTAGCACTGACATGAGAGCACCATATAAGCCTCAGAGAAAGTACATGAAAGTTTTATTGGCCCTAATTTGAGATGCATGACCTGAGTGTTGTATTTCTCTTGGCATGCCATACCATGTGAGCTCAAATCAAAATTTTATACCCTACTACCCCCTCAAGCCTCAGATACGTATTTACAGTTAGAGGTGAGGATCCAAGTATCAACAGAATAAACAGAACAAGGGTCACATTATCAAGTATTCCTAAGATGCTGATTTATTCTGTCTTTCTGTTGATTTCCATCTCTGCTTTTAACCCAGAAAATGTTTACCCTACAGAGATTTTCTCTGTAATAAGTATCAGTGAGACTGGGCTTCACATCTCTGACCTGCAATTCCTCTGCTGTACTACAGGTTATATTATGTTTGTTCTTACTATTTTGAGCATCAATAGTGCAGTAAAAGTGTATGTTTGAATTAGCATAGCTTTGCAGAGGATGTGCCAAAAGGCAAGATCATAATCTTTACCTTTTGCAAGGAAATATTTTGAGGAATGCAGATTCAGAAGGGAGTACCATGACCCTTGCAAACTATTCGAGGGGCTGTTCATTGTGTGATGTGAATGGGGTTTGTATGGTACTGCAAACACGTAAATGTTGCAGGGCACAGAGTATTTGCCAGTGCTTCCTATACTAAAGCAAAATATAACCAAAGCAGATGCAAGTGGCTCAGAAAAGGAGAAGGTTATCACCCTAGGTCCCTAACATAGCAAGGGGTGTGTTAGATGACACAGAAAACCCACAGGGGTGTGCAACTCCCCATGCAACTAAGAAAGAAAAAAATTCATCATATAAAAGCTTTTTAAGTTTTGTTGTTTTTGTTGTTGTTTAATTAAAATCTCTTATGTTTTACCTACATCTAAACTGATTAATTTTTGGCATTTTGGGGCATTTGATCTGATCTCTCAGGAAAGATTTGGCCAGTTAGTGGCTGATCCTGCTGCTGTTACAGCCACCAGGGGACACCTCAGAGCTGGCATAAAGCAGCGGGGCTGCATGGACAGCTGCAGAGCAGCACTGCCTCCAGGCTCCCTTAATCTCAGCCAGTGTTTTAAAGTGTCCTGCTTTTTATTTATGGTAACTTTGATAAATAGGGATTCAACGGGAATTGCTTCTAATGCCCTAAATTGATTAATAAGAAGTTTATGCAATGCTTAGTGCAAAGTAATTATTTGGCTCATAATTAAATGTAAGGTTATGACAAGGAGTGATCAGGTCAGTCAGGAGGGGCTGTAATGCAACAACTGTAAGGGAGTCAAGATTTGCTTTGTTTACTTAGTCCATGAGTCCAGCACTCATAGTTTTATATTCATGCCTTCAGAATTGTCAAATATTGAGAAACAAAGTAGGAAAAAATTCATCTTTTCACTGTGTATACATGTGTAAAGGGTTTGTGTTCTGTCCTGAGCCAACAAGACAGTTTTTGGGACTCATTTATCTGCAGAGAAAGCAATTTCAACAAACATTAATATATTTATATGGTATAAATAACAAATCATCAGAAGTTTTATTAAAGACTGGTCTTTTGATTTTCCTATGGCTTTTCAGTGAAAGCAAAAAAAAGCAGAAACTAGAAAATAAAGACATAAGTTAATTCAAATTAGAAAGAGGACATGTTATAATTCACAACATGTCTGTCTTTTCTACCTTAGAGTTTTGAACAAGAGTTTATCACAAACCAGTTAATCTCTCTAAGAGACTTTCAGTTCCTTCAAGTGTGTGCAAGAAATGGGTATGGCTGGACTTTGCTGTGGGAAAAGTTTTTTTTCTCACATTAAGTGTATATCCTCAGATAAAAGAAACATCAGTATGGCCTCATGTCATCCTATTTCCGAAACACACTCAGAGGTTGTAACTGAGTTTATTATTCAGATGTATTCAACTATTGAAATCACCTAACTGGCATGAGATATGCCTCGGAGGTTTTTCAATATTCTTAAGTCACAATGTGTTAAATGACAAAAGTAACCATATTTGGCATGTTTTTCCCATCTGAAACTTGGTTTAAGGACAAGTTGAGTAAGCAGGGCCTAAATTCACAAAATTTGAAATTGCCAGGTGCTTTTATTCACAGGTTCCCCATCAATGTCAACAGTTCAGATGCTTGGACAGCTGTGTGTGTCACAGCAGCCACCTGTGAGTTCAGTGCTGCACCTCCTTGCACTGCTGGCAGGGTTGCTGTCAGTCCTGCCATGCCCCCAGGGGGATGCTAGGGGGTTCACCTGGTTTTGCAGCTGGTGAGACATGCACTTGCTTAGAGAAAGAAATTCCAGCCTTTCAATTCACAGAGTCAAGTCGACTTACCTCACAGTGAAGAGCCTGGCTGAAGAAGAGAAAATATGAAACCAAGGCAACTTCCCTGAATTTTTGGGAAAAAAAAAAAAAAAAAAAAAAAAGTCTATTATCTTAACGTTCTAGTGTTGCATACCAAAAGTCAGATTAAATCTAAGTGACTTCAACTCCCCTCAATTCTCCTTCCACAAGTTCCTTCTTAATCTCAAAGGATCTGAACAGTCTACCTGCAGAGCTGCCGTGTGGAAAAGGATGGAAGCTCTGTCACGCTCTTATCTCCTCCAATATTGCAGTGGTTCAGCAGGACTTTGGTGTCTCTGCTTGAAAAGGAGACCATTATTTTGGTGCTTTGAGCATCAGGAGTTGATGTGCAGCTCACATATTTTGATGTTTTACCTCCCCCAATTAGTGTGTCATCACATAGCTGCAGAGGGAAAGCCAGCAAAATAATGCTGGGATGGGTGGGTGTGAGTCAGGTGAATGGCAACATTTAAATGCCTGCTGCTGAGCCACTCCTTCTGCTCACAGTGCTCGCGTACAGGACCCTTTTCAGAAAAGCAGTGCCCATTGAAATTGTGCTGAACCTTACCAGGAGTGCTGTCCTTTTAAACCATCAAGATCTTTGGCTGATTTCTGCATGTGCCCTCTCATGAAGTGGATCACTTGTCTGGATGAAGAACAAATCTAATAGTTCTAAAAATCCTTGAAAATTATAAATCTTGACAGAAGGGCACTTACAGTCATTTAAAAGTGGGACTTATGTGACACAGTTGCTTTTCAGATTAAAATGCTTTCTTTCTAAAGGTTTTCTCCCTGTATTAAGTTCATATAACTGGATTGTGTTTGTACAAAGACCTATAATGAGTGGCTTTTTTCCTAGCAAACTGCTGCTATAGCTCCTGTTGTCAGTTTGATTAGCCTGCCTGCTTGTTTGAAGTAATGTCAAGGAGTTTTAGTCTTAAACATCAGTATAAATAGCTTAAGAAATGTTGCCATTTATGTGGACATAAAAATGTAGACTCATATTTTCTCTATATCTTTACCACATTCTTTGCCTGCTTTTTAATAAGATTTTTTAAATTTAAATAAGTGCTGAGCATCCAATATTTCACTTCCATTCTTCTTTCTGCATGCATTATTCAGCACCCCATCATCTATCCCTGTGTTGTTCAGCTGCTGGCTCCAGCTGAAAATGCTCCATGCTTTCCTTGTGTTCAGTCAAACTGCCCACAAATACAATAATTTGCAGAGCAAGGTTAGGAAAGGTTTGATTTCTGTGGGGCAGAAATATTCTCTCCCTGTTTGTTTTACCAGGGTACAGAATAGGCCAAAATTAAGGGCACACATAGACACTTTGTTGAATCTGGGCCATTGAAATCAATGGAGGTTTTGTGGAAAACTGAGTATCATACACGGTATTTTTCAGTGCTGGCCCTGTAGAAGAACATTTCTGAAAAACATTGTCACACTTGCCACAATTTCTACAGCCCCAGGCTGGTGAGGGAGGATGCAGACCTATTGCTTTGGGAAAGATTCGGTTTTCTCTGTGCTTTCTGTTTCAGCTGGTTGGTGCTATGAGTGTTCCTGCTGTAGCAAGAGGCATAGATAAGGATGAAATTTAGGAAGCACATTCCAGACCAGCCCTGCTCAGAACCCTCCTCCTGCCCCCTCATATTCTGCAGCCACTGAGGGAAGGAGACTGTTGATGCTCACAAGTCTCATCCTTGACTTTTGATTTGGACTCCTCTGGGAATTAACTACCTCCATCAGGTATTCCTTGTTAGCATGGGGGTTACTGTGATACTGTAGACAAAGCCCTTTTTTGAGATTTACCGCTTGGCTTCTGCTCATCTGAGTTCTCTTTGAAGCAGAGAGAAAAAAGGGCAGCTTTTCAAACTTCTTAATGAAAGCAGTGTCAGCTGATGGCTGGTATTCTTGTGACAGTGTATGCACAGATACGTAATGTCTGCAGAACTGGTTCAGCAGCAGGCCAGTTTAGAAATACTGAAACATGTCTCAATGAATTTCGATAAAACACAATGAACCATTTTAAAGTGTTGTGGGTCTTTTCCTAAATGCTGGTTTCGAAGGTATGCACCACCTCAGAAAGCAGAAAAGCTGTCTTTTAATTGAACAATCACAGGAGGCAGTAAAATAAAGTAAAATATATTCAATTAAATTAATTAAAGTCTGAGACAACTTGTGTTGAATGAGCTGGTGATGGGCCCTCTATGGAGAGAGCAAACCCTTAATCAAGATGAGTGCAAGGTGGTGCAGAGCACCTGAAGGCTTCCATTGCTGCAAGTAGCAGCAGAGTAGAAAAAGGTGCATGTGATGCTGTGTTTGCTGTAAGCAGCTGAAAAATGAACTGAAAAACAAGTGGCTTCTAGCTACTAGAAAGCATGATGGTGCATGTACCTGTTGTTATTCCTTCAGTATATTACAATTTTTTCTGCCCATTGCCCACCGGCAGTGGAGAAATGGCTCTGGACTTGCCTCTTGCCAGCTTTGTGGTGATGCCTCCATGCACACAAGAGTAAAAGGGAACAGAAGGACAATTTCTACTAAATAGGATGAAATTTTATGGGACATGTGAATGTGCATGTGCTAAGGAGCATGCTGGAGGTGAGGCAGCCATGTCCATGGGCATTATCAGTCACAAGCACAGACACGGATGTCAGCAGGGCCATGTGCTCTTGCTGCTGTATTTTAATAGTCTTGCCATGGGTTTGGTGCCCTCCTGTTATATCCTGGCTTGGTTTTAGATCTTTGGAAAAGTATCAGTACCCTTGTGTACGTAGGTGTTCAAGAAATGTTCTATTCCTTACCTGGGAATTTGTTCACCTCAGGATTTAGTGAATATTACATCCAAACCTGGTGCATGGTGAGTTACTTTGACTGCTAAACATTGTCTTCACCATGTGTGAAAGAAAAGAACCCATTCAGCAAACAGCCAAGGCAGAGAGAATAGTTATAGAGCCCCTTTTTAAAGTCAGAAGTGCTCTCTTTTGGGCCATTCCAAGTGTGATACTTTAGAGTAGTAAAATGCCACAAGTAGTATGTGCTTCAGGGTGAATACTGTAAAACCTGCTGCGAGTGGCATTACATGATTGCCTCATCCAGCCTCGGCAAGTCATGCAAACTGGGATAGCAAAATAATGTAAACTTGGCTTTCCTAGATAAAAGAATCTCATTTGTAAAATACGCTAAAAATAAAGTCAAATTAAGGAAACATAAAACCTAAGAGATTAATTAGGTTTAGGTTTTTATCCAAATCCTCTTAGCCTTTCCCAGGATGAAGTTTAAACAAAGCAAAAGCTAAATGCAATAATTCCTATCACCAGTTGATTTTGAGAAGTGATTACTCTGAACAAGGCTGCTGCATATCTGCAGGAAAAGAGGCTCTTAAACATCTTGTTATATTTTCCTGCTTAACCACAAGATGCATTCATGCTGATGTCCCAAAGCAATGCTTTCAGAGCCTGTATTGTCAGAAATTGCACAGATATTGGTCATGTCTGATCTCACCATCAGCCTCTGGCATCCCTCAAAAGGCTGCCCAGACATACCAATCCAGCTGATTAGAGCTTCTGTCTTTTACTGCTCTGTTAGGGTGGCACGTGGTCAGGAACCGAGTCTATCCTGCTCCATGTGCTCGGGTGCTGATTCTTGCTGGTGCTTCCCACCCCCAGCTGCCAAGAGGCTCAGTAGAGTTGCAGTCAGAGAATGTCTTTCAGCTGTCATTACATACTTAAATATAGCAAGAAGCTAGAATGGCATGTATATTTATCAGATATTTTGGTGTTGTTCTGTGGGATTTTCTACAGGTGCCATAAATATGCTAGAATTCATTTTATCCTCCCTTTAACTGGGTCAGGACAGCAAAACAAGTCAGGACAATGCGACCTCAGAAACTGGTACCTCTAAATAAGAAGATTTTAAGGAAGTTTTGAAGAAAGTGGCCTGAAGAAAGTCCATATTCAGTTACAGTAAAAGGACATTCTGGCCATTTTGCCTTCTAAATTAATTTCTGCATGGGAAGAGAGCAGAAAGTCAAGAAAAGAGGATCCCTTTATAAACAGGAGGGTTAGTAAAGACCCATCCTGGTCAGATGATCAGATGCCTGGGAAGTTTGACTGCTGATGCACACAAAAACTGACCAGCACAGAAATCAGAAATGTTAGAGTTTATTCCTCCTGCTTCTGTGTACACTGTCAGGTTAAGACTACTTTTAAATACATTAAATTACAATATCTAAGGCACTTTCTTCTTTTTGCATTTATCAAATTCTACCACCTCACAGTCCAATATATTCTCCTGCTGTGCAGAAAAAGCAGAGATTTTCTCTAGATGCCCCAATGCATGTCCAGTGCTGAAGAAGAAGAAGCTGCTCAGGAAGAGATGGGGTTGACAATTTAAAATGCTCAAAACAATACCCCTGTTGACTGGCTATCAGAAGCAAAATCAAGTAACTGATTGCAAAGCCTGAAAATAATATTTGTGCCTCTTGTTACTTGGCTGCTACTCTGACCTCTGTCATGGCATTGTACCTAAAATCTGAGATGGTAAAATCCAAGCAGCTCCTGAGGAGTACAGAGCTGCCACAGTCAAAACCTGAGGAATGAGAAAATATCTAGGGGTTTTGAGTCAGCACTCATTAAGTTTTAAAAACAGGCTCTGAGCATGTTACCAGACCTATTCAGATCCCCTTTTTCAATTATAAGAGCACTGTACTGAGTGGGAAAAGGAAGCAATTGTGGGGCTATCTCTGGTGCAACTGCAGCTCCTTGTTCCTCCTTCATTCAGTCACACTCATGGGCCAGCTTGATGCTGCTGGAAGGGCTGTCTGACCCACTGACACAGAAAGAGGGAGAGTAATAAATAAGTGAGTGGGGAAGAGAAAAGAAAATCAGAGAATTACAGAATCATCAGATGGTTTGAGTTGAAAGGGACCTGAAAGGTCATCCAGTTCCAAACTGCCTGCAATGGGCAGGGGCACCTTCCACTCACCAGGTTGCTCAGAGCCCCATCCAGCCTGGCCTTAAGCACTTCCAGGGATGGGGCATCCACAGCTTTTCTGGGCAGCATTAAAATTCCAGTCTTTCACTACCTTATGAGTAAAGAATTTCTTTCTAACATCTGATCTAAATCTCTCCTCCTTTAGTTTACAACCACTCCCCCTTGCCCTATCACTATCTACCCATGTAAAAAGTCACTCTCCATCTTTTTTTATAAGCCATTTCAAGTACTGGAACGCTGCTTGGTCTCTCTGGAGCCTTCTCTTGTCCAGCTCCCAGCCATCTCCTAAAAGCTTTCACTGTACTGCTCAGGGTGCAGTCAGCTCCATGCTGCTCCACACAGTGACTCTCTTGTTTCTTGATAGAATTGCCCTTTGCTTTTCTTAAGAGGATGATGAACCTGAAGCTGATGAGGCTGTACACCAACATTGCAGTCCTTGAATGGTGAAAGTGAGAGGATCTTGCATTGCATCTTCAGGCATCCTGGAATGGAACCCCCCAAATCACATTAGATGTATAAATGCACCAGAGTTCCACAGTCAGCTGCATTATTAACCAATCTAAAAAAACATTAGTGACCCTTAGGAAAGACACAAGCAACAGCAATACAAGCAGCAGTTTGTTTTTAACACTTTCCTTGGCCCATGTTGCCTTAAGCCAGCCTGTTTTCACACTGTGTCTGATGTGGGGATCTTAATCCCAAAAACTTGGAATGCAAGTGAATATGTGCAAGCTGCACCAAGTTTCAGGGTCTTTAGAAGGACCATGAAAGTGCCCTTTTGGGGTGCAAACAAAGGCTCATTTGCCAAATCCATTAGCAGGAATGGATTAGCTCATAGAGGAGGCAGGATGCTTCTTTGGGGAGAGACAGCTTTTAAGTATCTGTCTACCAAGATATGCTTCTCAGCTATTAATTTGGGTATTAAAGATCATCATAGACGTGACAAGGGTTCCATCAGCCATTTTAATTTCTGCTCAGGGACTTGCTATGTACTATTGTTATACATAGCATTACTCAAGAAGATAGAAAAGACTAGAAAAAGCCCAGTTCTTCTGATTTCAAATCCTTCCTTCCTCAGTTCCTTTCAGCTTTCTGCAATTGTTGCGTCTGTTTTGCAGTCAGTGCATGCTGTTGGGGACATTAGCAATCTGTCCCCCTAACTCCTGTGTCCTGTGTTAGATCCATTGAGAGTTTGCTGTTGGGTTGCTGCTCAGGAAACAGAGATGCCTGTTTTTCACACACGTCTCTCCCAGCACAGCAGCCATCCCATAGGTCCTGGAGGGAGTGTATAATAGTTTCTCACCCTCTGTGGATAAAGGAAAGGAGCAGAGAAGGGATGCACATTGCAACAGGGAATTTTATATATGCAAATATCTTTCATAAAAAAAGAGAGAACCCAATGTCTTTGTTACACCAATGTAGCGGGTGCTTCCTGGGGTCACACAAAAGGTTTTTGAAAGTCTACAGAGCACTAAACAGAGAGAACAGCCTTTTTTGTCTAGAGAGGGGAAATTGCACCTTGCACGTTTGGACTTTTTTCTTTCAGAATTGTTGCCTCCTCTGCATAAAATACTTTTGCTAATATCAGCTGCAGAGTCTTTTTTTTTTTCTTTAAATAACATTTTAATGAAGCTGCTGCTAATGAGAGCTCTGTCAAAAACTTCCAATTATTACCACAATATCCCTTGATGTTTGTGAGGAAATGGAGCATTGGAGTATTAATTGACCTTCTGATAGTAAAGAAGACGCTTCTAGCAGAACAAGAATTAAAACTGAGAAGCTTTTGGAGTCCAGTGCTGCAGTACAGGAAAAAGGAGCTCTGAAAGTATTGGGAAGGTCATCATGATGATCCAAAAAGAAAAAAATTCTCTGCAGGGAAGTGAAAACAGCTGGATTAGCAAAATACCTGCATACAAAATGCAGAGTTTATCCAGAAGTCAAAAGGAGTTGTCCTCCACACATAAAAATATGAAACCTGGGTAAAGAAGGCAAGACTGCTTCTTGCTTACCATAAATGCCTGTGGGTCACATCAATGCAATTGGAAGCTGTAGACCACTGTACAACATATTGCCAAGAAAAGATTTTTGAGAGTTGTTTTCAGTCAGTTTTATTTTTGTTAAAAAACAGCCAAGCAATCAAACCAACCCAGACAGCACCGGCATCAGTAGTCACAGTGGCTTTTGCCCTCATACCCTTCAGGCTTCCCTGGAAGGAGTAAATCATCTGAGAAAAAGGAAAAAAAATCACATAGGAAAACAGAGGAAACACTCTTCTGAAAAAGATAAAAGCCTGAGATAGTAATGTTTCCCTTACAGATTTAGATTAAATACCTATGACTAGAAAAAGTGTGTGACAGAGAGTTCATAAAACTGTGCAACCAAGTAGCTGTTGATTTGCTTTATCTACAAATGCCAAGTTTAATTAATCTATTTCACATAGTTAAGGGTTTACATACACTGTGGTCATTGCATGTCAAGTTTGCCATGTGGCAAAGAGCTGTGAAAATGCAGTATGGGCCTTAAAAAGAGAAGGAAAACTCCCATCATGGTGTGAATTAGACTTTCCTCTTGTCTGGGAAAGAGTTAAGCTTTTAGCAGAATCCCAGGAAAACATGATGAAATGAACCTTCACCACTGGTTTGCTTTCTGCCAAGGCAAGAGCAGTCCCAGTGTCCACCCTACCCCACCAGTGGTCACAAAACAATCTCTGGGTGTAGGGGCTGCCTTTGGCTTGACCGTGACTCCAGAGGTGGGAACAAGCTGCATCACTGTGGTTTGCAGCATTTTGGGTGAGGGATATAATCCAATTCAGATTGCTGCCTCCAAACTTTCAGAAGCTTTTGTGATCTGTGTGAGTTTCATGAATAGAACTCTTGGATTGGTAGTCTTATAGAGAGAAAAAAAAACTGGTTTTCCTCATTGCTTTACTTGTCCATAGCTCTCTGCCTCCAAGACCTGATTCATCTCTCACTGAAGCTGATGGAAATGGTCTTTCCACATTCTGGCTGGAAAATAGGCTGTCTCTGAACTTCTGCAGAAAACATTAAAAGAGTGATGGACAAAAACAACCACCATTTCAACAGGACTAGCTGGCTATAACTCTGTGAAGTAAATTTAGTATGTTGAGAACAAAAGTTCTTTGGCAGAAGAGTCTACAGCCACACTGTTGGACTTTCTTGGCCTCCTGAAGAGGGTAGTCACGTGCAAGATGTGTCATGAGGATATAGAGTATGAACAGTACAAGTTACCCAGGGCCAAAATTGTCCCAGAGGCCACTGTCATCTTTTAGAACTTACCTGCTCGAGTGCAATGCTCAGGAATGTCTTACAGTGTCAAATAGTAAAGATATAATCTCTGCCTGAGATTATATCTCAAGCATAAGTATTGAATATAAGATTAATTGCTTATCCTTTTTTTCTTTATACCAGTGGAAATTCTTACTTGATGTTTCTTCATAGTCTTTTGAAGTAAAGTCTTATCTTGACAGGAAGCTCAGCCCACATGTTAATCAGAAGCTCCCCATTTACTGTGTTTCACTGTAAACCAGCTTCCTTAGTTCTTTTTTGTGTGTGGTTTTTTTGGGGGTGGGGTTTTTTGTGGTTTTTTTTGTTTGCTTTTTGGTTTTTTTGCGGGGGGGTTGTTTTGTTTTGTTTTTTGTTTGGTTTTTTTGTTTGTTTGTTTTGGTTTTTTGTTTTTGTTTTGTTTGGGTTTTTTTTAAGGAAGATGGCAGTGCTTTTTGCTATTTAATTCTGTTTGACCTGGAACGTGGCACAGAAAACTGCAAATTTGTCCATGTTGAATAGAAACAGAGATAGTGTAGTTGACAAATTCAGTCTGTTAAATCATGCAGGGTGTTGCTGGAAAGGATTTGGTGATGATAAAAGTGTTTGCAGTTCTGCTGAGGATGTAGGAGACACAAAGGCATCTGAAACAAATACTGGAAAAAACACAACAGACTGTAAGTAAGTCCCAAAATTTGCCAAGAGTAAATTCTTAAAACATCCCGATGGTTATTCTATCATTATTCATGTAAATAACAAAGCTGAAGTCATTCAGAGTTTTTAGATAGGATAAAACTTTGACACAGCCAATGACTGTAACAAGACGTGATATATTGCTCTGTGCCACCACTGGTTCAGTGATATATAGGGGCATTGTTGAAACAGAAGATTATTAGGGAAGTTAGAAGCACTATAAAAGACAGTAGGATAATGCCAGATTTGTGTTCCCAAGTTACGTGACAGAATGAGTACAATTTTGAAAGCTTTGACATCAACCAGAACAGAAACACAGCTTTTAGTATTTTAGTAATAGTGTTATTAACAAACTATCTCCAACCCATGTCAAAGTACTTAATGTGCTATAATAACATCAATTAAAATACAATAATGGACTTAATAATGTGGCCCATAATGGGAAAAATATTCATGTGGATTATCTCTTCATACCCAAGAGAGAAATTCTAATGAAAGATGCTATAATGAACGTAACACTAAACAGCTTTAATATAATATGAGCTAGAAATATGTTGGGATAGAAAATAGTGTGGGTAAAGTCAAAATCATGTCCAGAATGTTCACTGGCTGCTTTGCTTGTTGTTTTGAATTCATAAATCTTCAAAGGACCACTAGAAAAGGCTGGTCATTGGTTCAGGTAAGTTTGATCTGCTCTTTTGAGCCAAAATTCTTTTAAATTCCATTTTTCCAAGGGCAGGTCATCTTGGTGTCCTCTTCCAGGACTTGCCTCTCCCAATGGCTGGACTCATATCAGTGAATGCTGGTGTAGCAATGACAGCAGTAACCATTTCTGGGTTGCCAAGGGACCCTGACCCAGTACTGGCACTGCAGGATGAGGTTGCTCGTTGCTGGCTTCACTCAACAGCTCTGGTTTGTCTCATCCCAGCACTTTACAGCCCAAGTCCATTTTGTTTAGCCTCGGGCACAGAGCTTGGCTTTCTGCTGGAGACACCTCTTCATAAGCAGGTTATAGGAGGTGGTGCTCAAACAGCATATTTGGGATCCAGCAGCCTGGTGTCCTGTTGGACAAGCTGAGGCCTTCTGTGTGTGTCAGCTCTGTGCAGGGTGTGCTGCTGGCTGGGGACAGCTGCTCTGCCTGCAGTTCCCCATTTGGAAAGTCCCAGGTTGTGTCTGCACCACACAACACCGGAGTGCTCCTGTTAGCCCTCTCATGGACTTCAGATACCTGATTCATTAGTCTCTTACAGTAAAATATGTGCAAGCAGCTCATTTAGTTGTTAGGCATCCTTCAGTTAGGCATGTACTTTTGCTTACTGGCCTTTCCTGAGCATATTTGAAAATCCAGCTGCAAGCAAATGGTGTTGCAGAGGGTGGCTCAATTCACTTTTACCAGGGTCCATTTCACCCAGCAGGACAATGCTGCTGGCATGGAATCAGTGACAATGCCTGTCACCTGCCACCTGTGGCCAGGCACCTGAGTAGGGATGGGCTAGAGACAGCAAGAGGAGATTCAGGCTTTCCTTTGGGAAGGTATGTTTGAGACCTGGAGAGGTCCATCCTTCACTGTCTGCCTTCCAGGGCACCAAATTTAGCCCCCATGCAACATTTTAAGGCTTTCACCTGCAGTTGCTGGTTCCTACTGAGGGATTGATTACAGGGCTGAGCTGTGTAAATTGCATCCAGAGACTTCTTGAGATTGAGTCTGGAAAAGAAGGATGCTCTTCAAACTATGCTTACAGTAAACTCAGTTCTAACAGAGTTCATTCTGCAGTTTTTATGAGTTAAATTTAGTTTTATATTCAAGAACCCATTTCTATATTAAAGTAAAATACATCAAAAGTTTACTTTTTTTTTTTTTTTCCCCTTAACCTGCTTATTCCAGCAGTGTAAATTCTTTTTGTATTTTACTGGTTCCAAGACAAAGTAACTTCAGAATTCATGAACACTAACAAATAGCTAAGTAATTATTCCAGAAAGCAAATATACTGCAAAAGTGTTTTGAAGAGGCACTCAAATAACTAAAAAACAGTGGTGCAGAATGAACCATGCAATGATCTAAACAAGAAAATATATAGCACAGAAAGTAAAGAAAATGGAGTATAATTGGAGTTCATTAATTTCCTAGCTACATGCTACCTCTCTTAAAATATGCTGCTACACTCTTCTCACTCCTCTCATTTCTGTATCTGTCTCAGTGTACCTTTCCAGCGATGTGATTTAGCTGTTTATATCCACTGTACACCCTTGTTATGTTTGTTATCCATAATGTGATTTGTATAAACAAATAAGTGGATAGGCTTTATTGGGCTTGCAATCAAAAAGCTCTAGTGAGGGATGCATTTAACTAATTCTCCAGTACAAAGGCACAAACAAAAAGGAATTTTAATACAATAAATTTAATTTAATACAATAAATTAAATTAAACAATAAATATAAAATTTAATTTAATACAATAAAAAAATGCAAAAAAATTTACACTGAACAGGGCATTCCAGATGTGGATTTGTGCCATTCCAGAAGTAGTACAATCCCTGATCACTCTAGTTCAGCCTAGAACCTTCTATATTTGTCTCACATCAGAATCTGCTTGATTTAAATGGTCTTAGCATAAGCATGTTTGTTGCTGTTTGACACCACAAATGAGATGGACTCCAATCAGAAGCCTGAATATCTGTCTCCGGTTTATTTCTGGGAGTTGTTTCCCTTTTATACTATTTCACACAGACCAATTGATTGATGAAACAAAGGCAAACTTTTTCAATCACATTGTTCAAATCAGAGGGACATCAAGGAAAGCCCCTCCTTGGGAAAAGAATGCCCAGCATACGGAAACATTTGTCCTGTTTACAGAAAATTCCCTGGGGAAGGAATTTCAGAAACCAAAACATGTCTCAAGTGAGACACCAGGGCTACACATGTTTTCTAAATGTACATTAAAAACAGCCCCACCTCCCAGTCCAGCAGCTAAGGACATTGTAGGTTAATATGAACAACTGCCTTTGCTATAATCAACATTCATTGCCAGGAGCCCCAGCTTTGGTGAGATAATGAAGGAGGCAAGATCTAAGTCTTACTAAGGATACACTGTAATTGGTGAGTTACTGACTTTAAAAATCAAATGGCTAGACATAAAACATGCTGGGGAAATGACAGAAAGGAAAGTGATGGAAAGAGGAACATAGTGCTTTTTACTGGGTGAAGGCACAAAAAAACGGATTGGAGAGGAACAATTTGGAAGTGTCATCCTTTGGGTCACACCTCTGCGAGGTGTGGAGCACCCTCCACGTGGGGAACCTTGTTTCTCCGTTTGCTGAGCACTGTGCCAGAGTCACTCATCACCTTGCCAGGTACAAACCCCAACAGGGGACTCTGGTGTTAAAGAGGCATCAAGATTTAAGGTTTAAATGAAGTAATGAATGGTCCAAGGTGATGAGACAGAGAAGCTTGTCTGATCAGGTCGTGATCTCAAAGACAAGATGCTGGGGAGGAGGGAATAGATCAAATGAGAGCTAACTGGTTATTGAAGTACCCATGGCCACATGTGTACTGCAAGCTGAGGCATAACTAACTAAGACAAGATAATTGCCAAATTTCTCTGCTCTCTCCTCTCCTCTCCTCTCTCCTGGCTGCTTTCCTGTTAGATGATTTGGGAAATCAAAAATCTCAGCAGCTAATCTATACCACCAGATTTCTGTCACCCCAGCAGTTTCTTTTCTAATGAATAATGAATGTGTGCTGACCCTGAGATGATAATGGTGCAGAATATTTTCAGGTTCTTGAAGGTCACAATAAATTCTGGGAAGCATTGTCAGCATTAAAAGGCTTTGGTGTTCTTTCACCTAAAGCTAGATATAGACATGCTATGACCTTTATTTGACTCCTATCAATGATTGTAAACAATGTACAGCTCAAATGACGAAGAGACCAGCACCAGCATCTTTTGCTCAGTTTGCTGCTATGTTACAGTTGGTTGGCTGATGCCTGTACAGCTGCTACTGGGCAGAAAGCCTCTATAAACAGGCTGTCAAGTTTAATTGGACTACCTGGTAAATATATTGATAATAAATAAGATGTGCTTTTGCTGAACTATTCTCCTTGGATTTACCGAGGGCTGCAGCAGCTCAGTACTTCCCAGGATGAGACCCAAGGTGCCTGCTGTTGCTCGCATCTAATACAATTGCAATTTCATCATCGATGTTATTACCAGCAGGACTAAGCCTCGAAACTTGTGGAAGGCTTTTGAACTTCTTTTGATGTGTGCACGGCATAGTGGCGAGGCTCTCTAACGCTATAAACTGCGTATTGTAGGAGACTGAAATAGCCGATACAAGTTGTGACAGTGCAGCCAAATGAGCCGCGTTCCTGCCTGTTTGTTTTCTCAGAGCCCTGGAGACGGGTAGTTACGGGAAAATCTTGAGTTCATTAAAATCAAAGGAGCTCCTGGTGCCCGTGACTGCTGAGAAAGGTGACAGGGAGTGTTCCCTGGACAGAGAACAATGTACGTGTGTAAGTGCGTGTGCCTGTGTGATAATATGCCCATTGTGCTTTTTGAGTCGATTTAATGAATTCTAATAGCCTGACTTAATGCTTTCTAAATGCTGCACAGCAGCGGGATGTGGTTGTTTGTTAGTAGGTAAAATATTTTGCTGATGGCTGAAGTGGGAATTTTTAGCAGACTTATTTATTTAATGATAAAAAATGTTATTGAGTCAAATGTGCTGATTCTACTTCTGTAAGCTAACCTGCCTGCTTGGTCTGATAGCCCGACTGCACATGCATGAATGATGCTGGCCTCAAGAAAAGGAGTGTCAGCATCCCTTCCTGGTGATGACAAATGCTATTTGCTCGTTCATTAGCGAGCAGAAGGAGTAATTCCAGGTTTACACGAGGCAGCAGGGGAGAGGGAATCCCTCTCCCCTGGAATCAGTCACACAATCCCATTCCTGCTCCCGAGCCGTCTTGGTCAAACGTGCCTGAGGCTGTTCATGTCACAGTCCTCTGGTTCAGATAAGCAATCAGAAAAGCATCTGATCTCTACCCTTAAAATTGCATTTTGTGTTGCTTTTCCTTCAAATGTTAGTTTGAAAAACTGCAAAAAAAAAAAAAAAAAAAAAATCTGACTTTGTGGTCTGCTTATCATTACACTTCTTTGGGACTGAAGACAGCCTGAAACAAGTCGAAACAGGCAAAGCCACTGGAGTTTGTCTCATTCTGGGCGCAGTACCCAGGGCTCACAGACGCCCCTGGGGTGTTTGGAGGAAGTGTTCACAGAAGCCAGGACCGGAAAATGTGCAGATTTACTGCAAAAGGCCAGAGGAGGAGAAGCATGGAAAATGTTCCCTGTAGCAGACAAGCAGCCGATTATCACCCTCCTCCCGAGCGAGGGGTGAGTGAGGGATGCACCGCTGCTTCAGGCAAAGCCCGTCTCACACTGCGGCTTTGTGGCTTCAGTGCTGCTCTTGTACCGCAGTTTGCAGGTTAGGGAGTGCTGTCCTTACTTTCAGCATCTGACCTGAAGGGAAACACATATCCGTAGTAATTACACAAACAAACAAACCCAACCTGGTTTTACCTTTCAAACATACCTAGAAATCACTACTGTAATCAACATGATGTGGATGACCCATTCCTGGGAGTGTTCAGGGCCAGGTTGGATGGGGCTTTGAGGAACCAGGTTGGAATTAGATGATCTTTAAGGTCCCTTCCAACCTCAGCCATTCTATGATTCCATGATAATACTTGAGGAGAAAAATGTTTTACTGCTTAACCTAATGCAAGACACTCCATGGCTCATTTGACATGGCCTCCAGGCTAAGGAAAGTAAATACAGCAGTGTCTTTTCACAAAATGTATCTCTGCTAGTACGGAGTAGCTACTTTAGCTAGAAGAGCTCAGATTCAGGCATCATCAGTTTGCAGTGCTGCATGTAATCTTTCAAACCCTCGCTTCTGGACAGGCAGCTTCTTGCTGACCGCAGCCAGAGCAGTCAGGAAGATAACGTGACAACTTTATGCCTTCTTCTGTCACTCTGAATGCTGGAGCCACTTGTCCCTGCGTTACAAGATATCAAACATCTCTCCATCATCTGACAGTGAGATGAATCTTACCTGCTGACGTGATTGCTGCTTTCTGGCCAAGAATATACTCATTTGCCGAATACATCAGGTTCAAAACCGAGTCCTAAAATAAATCTCTCACCTCTTTATGTCTCTCATGTTGGAGTTTGGGGAGAATAGACAGAATAGCATTCTGGAGTAAAATAACACAATCAAATTGCCATATAGCAACCAAGAAAAAGCTAAAATAGCAACATGATGCTGTTTCATTCTGGTGCTGGAGCACAGCCAGTTTGCAATCTCCTTTTCTCTGCTGCACCCTTTCTATGATAAATAATCCATTATCCAAGGGTACCTTGGAAAACCACCTGTAACAGACTCCCAAGTTCTAGAAAAGAGGAATTAGTTACATGGAAAGGCTTTTACATGGATTTTATGGATTTTACATACATGATACAGCCCAAATGTTTTAAAGACAGCTTTGCCACCAGTGAAAATGTATTTAGCTGATCATGGTTACAAGCCAGCCATATTTTCAAGCTGAGCTTATTTTATGATTTTTATAAATACAAGTAATAATTGTTACTTGCAGAAAAAACAAAAGTATTCTCTTTATCGTAGAAAACATAAAAGGAGGTACCATCTCCTCCAGTTCAAGAGCATTCAAATCTGCTGAACTCTTGAAAATTTTGGACACAGAGATAGTGCATAGAGTGGCTGCCAAGATATCTCAGTGGGATCACTCTTCATAGAAATCCCCTTTTCCTGGAGTGCAGGGTTGATTCCTCTCTCTCTCCTTGAGAATCTGCTCTCACTGGTTAACAAAAGCTGGACCAGAATTCAGGCACTTCTCAACCCTAATGAACTTTATGACCTGCACTGCCAGAATGAAGAAACAGAAAAGGAAGTGAAAAGCAACCCTGCCCAAACCCCTAAATCTAGTTGAAATAAGTATTAATAGAACTGATTAGCTGGTTTTGATTTGCTGGATCTGATCCAGTAAACATGTTTCAGCATCAGACAAGCATCCATCATCCAGACCAGCTGCTCTTACACAGGTCATTATATGTGAACAATGACTATTGATTAGCAAAACCCTTGGCCCAGAGTTTGCAAAACTCTGAAAATTATCACCTAGATTTCAGAGGCACCAGATATTCAGTGCTCTTCACCTCAGGGGAAGCTGGCAGCAGCTTGGCACTTCTGAAATTCAGGGTGTTTACTGGGCTGGATAAGTGTGCATTTATAAACCTAGACTTCCTTTTCAAATTTTCAGGGGTTTATATGCTTGCTAAATCAATGCCATTTCATGAAAATAAGAGAATTAAATCATAAGATAGGCTAATGTACTTTAGAGAGCTGTGCTCAACACTTTTCCCCCTGCCTGTGCCAGTCCTGGTACCCCTTTACCTGGTCCATCTATCTCAGTGAGGCAGAAGAAGACATCACTGACAGATGTGTATGGACCTGCTAGTGATGGCTTCACTCCTTTGTGAATTAGTTTTAGGAAGGGTTGTGGGTCTTGCTGAGGCCCTCCCAGACCTCCCTCTCTCCTTTCTCAGCAGCAATGCTGGCTGGATGCAACATGTCCCTGCAGACCTCTACCCGGCCCCAGGGCACTCTGCACCACAGCTGGGTGCCAGGAGAAGCCATGACCTGATCCCTCCCATAAATTGCATAAACACTTTCCCTCCCACAAAGGGAAGGATGCAAACCATGTGCTTTCTTCACTGAGGAATAGAAAAGGAGGCTGTATCAGAATCACTAATTATTTTTGCTAATAAGATCAGACAAAGACTGTGACTGTCTGTCTTGAGCAAATGTTATCTCCCACTGACAGAGGAAGATAAACTGTGCTAATTCTAATGGCACCAGCCCTCGTTCGGAGCATCCTGTCAGGACAACAGTACTGCAGCAGTGTTCCTGGCCATGCTTTCCTCTTCTGCAAATCACTCTGCTTTCAGAAAATGCTGCCAGCACTGGAGCTGTCAAAACCAACTCTGTGTTACAGGGTTTTCCCCCTTTTCTGTGACCTTGCTGGTAATTAAGTGTCTCTTTCTCACAGGGAAAAATATGTGAAGCATGAATTGGACCTGTTGGCCTGGCTGCTGATTTATGGGTCAAGTCTCTAGCTGTTACAGACAAAATGTTAAAGCCTCTGATTAAGAAACCCTGCTGATTTAAGGATCTCACAAGAAATGTGTGCATAATGAATTATCTACAGATGATAATTCAAATTATTTCTTGATGATTCATATCACCTTCTTCTATTAAATTACCATTTTAGAAGTTTAACAAGGGCAATGCGGATGGACAGGTGGTGACATTACAACATATATAACAGGTCAGCAGAGCAGCATTCTGCAAATTTGGGTAAGTGGCATTTGGTCCCAATCAGAGATGCCAACTGAAAACAAAAGCTGAAGGAGATGCAAAAGCCAAACTGGTATCATTATGGGGTAAATGTTTGCCTCTTGTGTGTTTGAACCTGTGATAATTATTTTTCTCTCTTGAGCAAAAGTTTCAGGAGGGAGCAGTCTGCAGTAAAGTCCTGCTCCAGTATTACTTGCCATATTACCATTAGGTCTTAATTGCAGTATTATCTGTCAGTACAAAAATGGCACTGCCTGTTCTTGCTTAGGGAGCACTGAGAGCTACCAAGCATCACCAAAATATACAAGCACATGGGTAACAGGTTACAATGATATGTAGAAATGTGTGGCAGAATGAACATTATTTTTCCTTTTTGGGTTCAGCTTGTTGGATCTTAAACCTACATACCTGGGAACCTGAAAACACCTGCTGTGCCCCCTGTCCTCTGGAAGGGGTGTGTTGCAAATCAGTGCTGCAGACACCACGTGTCTCTTGTGTTCTGATGGTGGAAGGAAACCATCTCAATGAGACTGAGTAGTGGGAACTGAGAAGTGCAAATGCACTGATTCTGATGTTGCTTTAGTGCCATGTATTATTTTTCTCCAAGCAAATGCATGATACCAATCTCAGTCTCTACATCTGACACACATCAGGAAAGTACTAGAAAATGCAATTAGCCACTGTTAGTCTTTACCATGACATGTTCCAGTAAGAAGGCTCCACTTATTTCTGTCTGTGTTTCACAAGCTGATGTGGGAAAGGTCTGAAAAGGAGCTCTGTACCTCCATCCTTCTCCAGCAGCACCATTTTCTCATGGCTGGGTTTTAACCAGAGAGTGCAGAGCAGATGGCAGGGGGTGGCCTGGACCACAACACTTGTGTCCTTGCAGCTCTGGCAGGGGCTAAGGATCTGCTCCCAGTCACCATGTGAGCACCATCCCAGGTGGAGATCAGCTAAGCACACAAGGGAAATCATAAAATGGGGTCTGTGTTCTGAAGATACTAAATAAAGTGGCAAAGGCAAACAACACAGTTCCATATCTGCAGCAGTTTCACAAAGACATTGTGTTATTCCTGAGAAACATTAGCTCTGCAATTGCTTAAAGCCTGGGGTTTTCTATTATCTAGCCAATACATAGACTAAAAATGAACAAAACCATATTCTGGACTCCAATAATTTTTACATTTCATTGCCTGTAACAAGCATCTTCCTGGCAATAACTTAGTAAGCCCAGAGAAACAAGGCTTCAGCAAATGCACTTAATATGTAATTAATATACAGAAAACCAGACCTAAACGGCTTGTGCAAGAAAAATTACTTTCAGCAGGAGGATTTGCATATTTTCCACAGGGAAATCCTGGAAAACTTCTGTGTATATCCTTATGTATTGCATGCACAGTAAAATCCAGTGTGTTCTACACACCCAGAGCTTTGCTGAGCTTCCTGAAATGCTGCTCAGCACACAGAGCCAGCCCGATGCTCAGCACACAGGAGTCAGTGCACCTTCAGTGCACAGCACGTGAACTGTGGCTCAGGGTGATCTGTGGGGTCTCAGGGCAGAGCCACTGCCCCAGGTGAGTCCTCAGATGCCCCGAAATCCTCAGTGACTGCCCCAAGAAGCCTTTTCAGCATTTTTGAATGGGAAAAAATGAGCTGTTGGGGCAGTGGAGGTGGTGGCTGCTTGGGATGCTCGAGGACATGACAGCCAAATCAAGCCCCAGTGGCACCTGTCTTCAGAGGATGCTGAAGAGTGTTTGTGAATTGCATTTTCTTAATTTGTGATTTTCTGTAATTTATGAACCAATTGCTTTACAGCCCATACGAGAATGCTACTGAACCACAAAATCATATTAGCACGTCTCTGTGCTGGGGAGGAGGGCATAATTTATCTGTGAGACTGGTTTTTCCATAGCCAAAAGCCTCCTGTAACACTAACTCCTTCAGTCACAGCAATGAAATGGCACTTCTCACCATCCAATCTCATTATGTTCCCCTTCACTTGATCCTAATTATTCTGCTATATGCTCACCTCAGAAAGCTTCTCCAGTAAGGCCTAACCTCTCCTCAAGCACCATTTTTATTTCAAAAGCCTCTCCAATTTAATTCTAAACCTCACTTCTTCCATAAGCTTCTTTATCCCTCCAGACCTCTTAACACCCTTCCAGTGTCACCCCATCTGCCTCCCTTATTTTTACTCTATTACCAGGGGCATTTCTGCATCTGTGTGTGTGAAACGATGATAGTGACCACGATCCTTCTCAAAATCTTTCATTTTTGAGAGCTCTGGACTTACTTCAGGGATAGTACTGAGGCAAAATACACAGGTGATTTCTGGAGCTCCCAGAAGCACCCAAAGGAGTCAGTTGTGTCAGGCCATTGAGGTGGCAATTGCCAGAGACAAAAAGACAATGCTTGTTTCAGACTGCAGATAAACTGATGGGCTGATGCCAGAGCAAGCCCTAACAACAGGTTTTATGACAAAGCCAGTCAAAGAAAAAGACCTAAAGCCGCTGGAAAATCTCCAAAGGTGCCAGAAAAAGCAGGTAAATGCCTGGATTAGAGAAACAGCCAGTGCAGCTCCAGATGGGGAGAGGCTCGAGGAGGAGTCGTGATGCCAAGACCCAGGCACAGGCAGAGCTGTGTACACACAGTGCAGAGAGAGGCTTTAAATCCTGCTGAGTGGGACTGTGGCTCCAAACAGCTCACCAGGAGAAATGAAATGTGGGAATTGAAACCATTACAATAGCATTTCCTAAAGTGTTTTTAAGGATGAATTGCAATGCAGTTCTTTGTTTACTTAAAAAAAAAAATTACCCTTCCATTAGCCTTCAGTGTAATCTTAGTGGCTTCAGACGGTTTTACCTAGTCACAGAGACTTTTTGGAGCATATAAACACTAGCATCTAATTTTCTTTTTCTGTACTTCCAGGGGTGAAATTAACACAAATCAGTCTTGTAATTAATGATATCTATCTCTATGAATGCAAACTCTTTTGCACTCACTTCTCTAAATTTCTAATGCAGATCCTTCAGCATCTACTTCTCTTCTTAATGTCTATCCTAAAAATGTAGTAGTCTTGTAACAAAACTGTTAGCATTTCTTTAATAGGTCTCTTAAATTCTCTCTCAGCTGGAGTATCATCTCCTAGTCTATCATGCTTTTATTTTTACCTCTCAAAGTCTGTTTGTTATGAAAATTACTCAGTTGTAAGTTGAGCTTCTCCCCCTTTTTTTAGTGAGATCTGAAGGATAAGATGAGAGAGAATTATTTTCAAGAGTGCAGCTGGAAGAATGAAAATAAAAGCAAAGAGCTGAAAAATTCGTGTTACTGATTGAAAAGCCTAAATGCTGAAACCCAGACTACGAAGTGCAGAGAATGGTTATTTACCAGCTCTTCATTTTAATAGCTGTCAAGGATTGAAGTGGGTAACCAAGTGAAGTTTCAGAGCACAAGGATCAATGCTCCATCGCCAGAAGTGTTTGAGGCCAGGTTGGGTGGGGCTTTGAGCAAGCTCATGTGATTGAAGATGTCCCTGCACATGGCAGAGGGGCTGGAACTAGCTGGTATTTGCAGGTCATTTCTGACCCAGACATCCTGTGGCTCCATGATTACAGGATTCTCGTGCAAGCATTTCATGCTGATCATTAAAATGATCTCAGTGCCTCAGTGATGGTGCTGTGGCAGAGAGGTAGGCAGGGCACAGCCCACAGGCCCCCCCAGCCTCCTGCCTCCCTTCCTGTACCAGTCACTGCTTTGAAAGAGGAGCAGAGCCAGGGGAGGGTAACTTGCCCTGCTCATCGGTGGCACAGCTCCTGCTTCACAGCTTTGGGCTTTTCTATAGCTATTTCTACAAACCCTGCAGTGTGGATATAATATTGTACCTCTTGCAGAAAATGTTCCACCTAATTCCCAAACCGTTGTGGTTTAGGAATTGTACTCCCAAATTTAGTGTTTCCACTGAGACTCTCCAAGCTGTGTGCTGCTCCCTCAGTTCCTCTCCTCCTTTTGTGGCTGGCTGGAGAGAATTGGAGGCACAAATGGTGAAAATCACAGGCTGAGGTAAGAACAGTTTAATGCAAACAGCAATGGGTTAACAGGAGCGATATTAATAACAAAGTGCACAGGATAGAGAAATGATCCACACATGATTGCTCAGAACTGACATTACCCAACAGCTGCTGCCATCACACTTACTCTACCAGAAGGAACCCCTTCTTCCCAGAAGAGATTCCCTTCCTCTGCTCCCTACAATTACATGAGATGGTGTAGAATAGCCTCCAGGTCCCAGCTATGTCCCTCCTGCCTGCTACAAATATTACCCTGTCCTGGCTGGAACCAAGACAATGACTTACAAGAAAAAGGTTACTTTTCACTTCACACTCCACAAAGCAGAGTCACACTGAGGTTTTCATAAGTTATGCCTTTTAAAGTACAATTCTAGCTGCCTCTGAAATCCTGGAAAATTTACTTTAGTGTAATCAGATTATTTGACACGGGTCCTCTCAGTTCTGCGCTGGCTCATTTTCACATTTGAATGCACCGGCTCATTTAAAATGTATTTCTTTTTCCATTTTCTTATTTTCCACATTCTCCTTCACTGCGTGTATCCACGTATTTGCAGATGAAAAATTAACCTTGCAGACCACGCTGTTCTCCTTGTCAGAAGATTTGTTCTGCTCCTGTAGCGTTTCACCGTCCTTTCTCTGCCCCGTCCTCATCCTCTGCCTTCTTTCTGCACACAGCAGATCGAGGCCAGCCTACCTCCCAGCTTGTCTCTGCCTTAAATTCTCTCTCCTCACACCCCTTTCATCTCTTCTCTTCTGCTTTAGAAATCTGCCCTCATCCCAGGTGTGTGTGTGCCTGCCTGCAGGACATGCTGGAGGCAGGTGATGGCACTTCACCTCGACACATCACCCCCCTTCAATCAGAGCCCCATTATGTTCATTGCTTATTACATTTCCAAAATCTCATATGAACTTCAGAGCCACTGGGCAGTGTTGAGTTACGCAGAATGAAGGACAGCAGTGAGGTAGTGCTGGAAGGACTGGTCTCCTCATGCATGGAAGGGGAACAGGGGCACAAGACTGGGGGTGGGGGGACATGACCCTGCTCCTGCCCCTCCCAGGACTGATACTGGGGTGACCAGCCCCGTGGCCATGGGGGACTTTATTGGTAATGGGGTCAGCAAAAGGTGCCCAGATGCCTTTGACTTGCCCCTCATCATGGCCTGCATGGGGATGGGACTTCATGGGGTGCAGGGTAGAGCATCTTGGGACTGTGTGTGACTTAAAGGATGTTTCAGGGTGGGGAAGGAACCCAAAATGGGAAAGGGAAGGGATCAAGACATTTTGGGGAGGAACAAGCATGGAAAACATAAGGGATAAAGGTTAAAAAGAGGGTGGTTGTGTACATAAGTTGCTGGTAACTGACTTATCTGGCCCTGCTCTGCACTTGGCCAGTGCTGTCTGTGCTTGTTTTCTCATGAAAAACCATTTCTGCCTATTTTCCTCTTTGTGTGTGTGTGTGTGTGGGTCTCAGTTGCAGCAGCTGGGGTGGCACCCAGCGGGGCATATGTAGATGTGTCAGCCTGTGCCACCAGTGAGCATCAGGCTGGACTGACCAGAGACTGGGCAGAGTGCAGGGCCTGGAGGTCCCCTGAGGGCTCGTGTGTGTGTCTGTACATACATGTCCCCATGTGCCTGCTGGCAGCACTCAGCTGGGTCCAGGGCACTCAGCAGCCCCTCATGTCTCTGGGCTGCACAGAGCCTGAGCAGTGCCATAGCTCTGTCCCATCTGAACATCTGCTGGTGTGATGAGAGCGGAACTGGGCTGATGCTGACAGCCTTCAAAGCTCTGCTCATGCTGTCTAAACTGGAGCAAGACTTTGATACAGACTGTAAAACCTCAAATCCCTCCTGCTTCATCTCACCTGGAAAACATAATTCTGCACCATAAAGGTATAATCCCTAGGGAAACCTCTTCAGGAAGGAATAAAAAGAGAAGAAGCTGTAACACAAGTCAGGCCACTGTTTCTCAGTGTTTTGTATTGGCTTTGTAGATAAAAGTGTTTGCAATCAATAACTTTGAATTCTATTTCTGCCTAGGTCCTTTTAAGTGACAAATAGCTAAGATCACAATTTTGGACCAAAACCTTGATAAAGAGTCATGAATAGTTCATAATAGTCAATGTGTGTGCCCTTGGATTACAATTTTAATACAGCATGTGTGGTTGCAGGATGTAGTAACTCACATGTAATCAGCCATTCCACTTGTGTGGCAGAACAGGGAGGTATTTGCCCTCAAAGGAGTTGAAAGAAAATAGATATGCTGGAGCCCTGGAGGTTGGTCACGCAGAAAGACCACCAGAGTGTGCACCTTCAATAAAGTGAGGAGAAAATAAAGTTGAATGCACTTGGAATAATCCCTCTGAAGTGAAAGGCATGTTGGAAGTGGTGGAGATAGCACCTCTTGGGCTTCCTACCTGCCTGACTCCTAGGGAAGGGCAGGGAATGGGGTTATCCCCAGTCTCCATAAAGAAGGATAGGAGGACTGAACTGAACAGTGTGCCAGAGGAAAAACAGAAACTGTATCTAATTTTACTCGGGCCTTTACTGATTACAGGGGAAAAGATGAATGTGGACTATGGCAGCTTCATTTTCAGTCGCTCCTGGCCCCACACGTGCTCGGTCAGGCACAGTGAATCACTCCGGCCACTTGCTCCTGCCTCCCTGCTTGTCACAGGTGTGCCACAAGGTGTCACGACTCCTTCTCTTCCTCTCCCTGTCCTATCCTTGCTCTTTTCTTTCCATGCCTTTTCTTTGCCTTGAATTTTTCGTTCTTTCCCCCAGCTCATTGTTCTACATCCCTCCCTTGCTTCGTCACTTGCCTCTCCATCGTCTCTCTGCCCTCAGCTGTGCCTTTGGTCCCCGGTACCTCTCCTGTCATTCCCTGGCTGACCTTGTCATCTCTTTCTCCTCCCTGCCTCCTTTTTTGGTAATAGGCTGAGGTACAGCAGAGCAGTTTTTGGCTGGAAGCAGTGTCTTCCCAAGCAAGTCTCTTTCCCTGGGCCCTTCTGTGTTCTTTTGTGCATGGAGCTGAATGTCACAGCAGAAACAGTGACTTGGCACATACAGTCTTTCCCTTTCTCTCTCTCTTCTCCTCTTCCCTTGTCCTTCTTTCTCCTGTATCCTTCATATTTTGTGTGCACTTGAACAGTGTCATAGCCTCAATCTGATTACGAATTAGTGCATGTCTGTCAAAACCAGCAGACAGGGTTGAATTAAATGCTCATATCACTGCAAAGTGAAAAAGGAAGCATCTTCTATTCAGTAGGAGACAGACCTGATACAGAATGATGAAAAAGTAGAGTGGATTAATAATGGGGACAAGGAAATGGTAACAGAAGCACACTTCAGAAGCCTACCATTCTTCCATGGCCTTTATGAATTTCTGCAATGTTTTCCAGAATAATAGAGAGAAGCAGCTGCAGACAAAGGCACAAACAAATTACAACCCACTGGTAATATCTGTATGCAGGACAGGTCTGAAATAAACCCAGATGATGTCCTGGGAGATATTAAATGATAGTGTTATTGCATTAACCTATGGTTAATTCCTACTCTATCACAAACACACTGTACTGTCTTGGGCATTTGCTTTGCACAAGGCTTTCAGGGACAGACAGCAGGGGTCTGCACAGCTTCAGACAGGTCTATATGGACCTGGGTAGAGAAGGACTTGTGCTCACTCCAGCCATGCTCAAAGTTGTTTGGGCAGAGAAAGAGAAAGCTCAGGACCATATATTCTCATTAGTATGACACTATAGCAGAGGGAATGTGTAACTGGACAGTGTAGGGACAGGGATATCTGACTATGTGCATCGCAGCCATGTCCTTGAACACTTTAAAAAATAGATCTTGGCAGAAGTGATCTCCCTGGCCCCTGTGTGAGGGCATCAGTATATTTATGTATGTACATATATATGAGTGTATGTGTGTATATCTGTACTATATATATGTAAAGATATATAAATTTCGACACACACAAAAATATTCCTCTCCAGGACAGAATTTCTAAAGGTTCAGTGTATTTTTTTTTTCTTATGAGAAAACAAGCACTGAATAAATTATCCCTTCTACACCTCAGAGCATCGCATAAGTCCTATTTTACAAATACGTTTTTCCTTTTGGATTTTGAGTGATGTTTGTAGTTGACTTTTCCTCTCCTCCCCTGACTGTGTCCTGTGCACAAACCCTTTGGCTGATGGAGGCACAAGCAGAGTCTTGCCTCCCTGTCCTTGTCTGAGCAGCAGTTCCTCCCTGGATGTAACAAAACACCACACCCAGTTCTCACATTGAAAAAAATCTCCAGAAGATCATACTGAGAACTGGATCTTCAATCACCCTAATGACACTTAAATATCTACATATCTACTTTTAAGCAATCATGGTGACTCTGACACTGAGTGCTCCTGAACATGTAACCCTCAGTTTGCTTTGAGTCCCTGGCTCCTCTCTTTCACAGGAGATGTTGTCAGACATGCCATGAGGTGAGATACATCCTGTGTAGACAACAGCTGCTCACAGGCTTCACTGATCTGAAGGGAAAAAGAGTCCTAGACTGGGGAAGGAGATTAATGGAAGCAAGGTTTAGTTGTTTGTAAAAGCCCAAGAGCAACAGGATCATGTCTGCCCATTGCAGTGGCAGTAGGAGCAGCTCTGGTTATTGAGAGACACTCAATAGCAGCTCTGGGGTGCAGAGGACACATGGGGAGGCAGGAGCCCTGGGAAGTTTGTCCATCTGCCCTGCCCAGCCCCAAAACCTTGGAGATAAAAGTGACAGCAGGCAAAGGGAATCTGACCTTGGTTGTCTTAGGTATAAACTCCATCATCATCAATCAGAAATAGGATGTAGGATTCACAGAACTGTTCTTCTTTGGGAGCTTTGAAATAAATCAAAATAACTTTACATGGCCAAGCTTTCTGCAAGCTCACATATGCTTGAAGCATCCCTTTTTTAAACAGAAAGAGTTCTGTCTTCTTTAACTTCTTTTTCTCCTGCCATGTAGCTCTCGTCTTCTCTCACTCTCCTTTCTTTTTCACATCCGTTTTTCCTTTCTTCTTTGCCCTGGCTCCCCTCCAAATGTGAAAACCGAGAGGACAGCAGCACGAAGTTCTCAGTGGGGAAGCCGCCTTCTCTCCCGGCTCACTCTGTTGGCAATGGACAGTAGGTGGAGCACATCCACTGTTTTACGTACCGGTGGCTTCCATAATTTTTTTTCTCCTTTCTCTTCCTCCTGTAAGACAATCCATCATTTCTACTGCAGTGAATCAGTAGCTGCAAGGTAGTGCAGCCCTGTACGAAGCCGCCAGTCTTGGCTGGCCCTCGGCCGAGAGCATCGTGACTCACTCCGAGCAGCGCGGGGCCAAACGCCGGCTGATCCAGACGGGAGATTAAAATCCGGGGGAAAAGCAGAGTCTTTACAGTTCTGAACACAGCTCTTCTTCTTTTGTTTTGCTTTGTTTTGTTTTGTGTCGTTTTATGTAGTTTTGTTTTTTTTTTTTTCCCTTCAGAAGGATCTGTTCTATGAGTGAGCACAGGCTGGGGTCCATCCTCCTCCCCAGCTTTCCTGCCATTCTGTGCCAGGTCTGCATCTTCATGATGGTTTGACACAAGTGCAGCAGCTGAGGCTGCTGAAGGGCCCTGGAGTGGTTGAAGGAGGGCTCAGCATCAAATTCCCCATAAGCACATGAGACCTCCCTTCCACAGGAGCCCTGGGCTAATGGGAAACCTCTGGACAGCCATTATTTCTGTCTGATGTTTCACTTTTTGTCTCCTGTGTATTTTTCATGGGTTGAGGGAAAAAAATGAACAGTGGCAACAGGCATAGACTGGGTTTTAGGCAAGCAAGTCTAAAAGTCCAATGTGCCTGAATTATTTGGTTTTTTCCAACTAGATGAGCTGCTGTAATGAGAGAGATTGCAAATCTTGATCCACTCACATGCTCGAATCACCTTGGCTACATCACTCCTGTCACACCACAGGCTGTATCACCACTGCAGGCTTCTGCATTTCCCTGGGAGCCCTGGGCACTCCCTTGCTCCGTGCAACCTGCTGTGACACAGCTCTTGCAGGAGAGCAAACCCAGCCTTTCCAAGAGCCCGGCTGCAGAGGTTCATGTTGGGAGGGTCTCAGCCAGCCTTCCTGGCACTAACATTGGCCTGTCAAATCAGCACCTCCTCCCCAGCAATATCCCATCCCCTCTGCTCCCCACTGAGCCTTGGGGAGTGTTGGGATTTGAAGCAGATATTCATCTTTCATTTTTGGAGTATTTTCCTATTAATGGTGAGAGGTGAGATGGTGACCTTTCCAGTCTAGCTACCTCCAGTGCACCCCCTGTTTTGGGCATCATACAAATGTCCACTGGTTGTTCAGAAAAGGAGTAAGGAAAGCACAAAGTAGGACATGGAGCCCTGGCTTGAACTCACTGGACTGAGCTAAACCTGCCCATTCCTACTGTGTTCAGTGGAGACCAGCAGACTCCCACAAGACACCGTCTGCCTGATTGGTCTCCTCCTTTGAACAGACTGATTTTGTCTCTGCCTCTCCTGGTGTCAGAGCCATTTTCCTGGCCCCCAGCATTCCAGCAAGGGCAAGGACAGTTTCACCAGTCGCCCCTCCACTGCATCTTGGCTACACTTGCAGCACATTCCCTCCTCTGGGGGCTCTCTGTAAGCTGGCATGTGCCCCCAGAGATGGGTTTTAAGAGGCCTTCCTTCAGCAGTTGTATAGACAAAGGTACATTTTTACTCTCAGTTACACTGGCAACCCCCAAGAGGTTTTTTGCTAAAAGCATCTTTCCTCACCCTCCTCTCTCTCTTTCCCAAGATCCCTTCAAGGTTTCTTGCTCTTTCCCTTCTCCTCACAGTCACTGTGGAGGGAGGCAGATGCTTCATCTCATGCCTTACTCTGCCAGGGAATGCCTTGACAGTGCTGAGATGGGACATTGAGGTACTGCTGCTGCTCTTGAGGCCAGAGGAGGGGAGGAGCAGGGTCTCCAGAGAGCAGCCAGGCCTTGCTGCTGGTGACCCACTGCCAGTGTCCCTCCTCAGTGTCCCTCCCTGCCAGCTGTGCCATAGCAGGATGGGGAGGCAGGGCTGCATCCTGTGCAGGGTGCTCTGTGCCTGGCTGGCACCCCTGGGAGCTGCCTGCCCTCCCTGGCTCCTGGTGGGGCTGCTGGAGCTCATCCCACTCTTCACATGCAGCACCACTGCTTTTCCTGTGCCCTGCAGCACAGCAGCCAGCAGGGACAAACACCAGGCACGCCTGAAGGTAATGGATTACGACCAGCGGTCACTGCTGTGTGTGTTTTCCAGGGCTCGTTTTATTCCCTGCTGTAGTCCTTCAAATTAACAGTGGTCTAGTTATTTACATTTGAAAATTGGATGATATGCTGGGCTGCTATTTCTCTATTGACTCTGTGCCGCTAATACATTTGGAAATTGTCTGCCTGCTGCAGATAGGCACTGCCTGCTTGGAAACATTTGGAGTCCCTCTATCAGCGTCGCAGAGGGAGACACAGAAAATAGGAAAGGACATCTGATTGTTTGTGCTTACCTTCCCCCAGCGGTAATAGAACAGCGTTTGTGTTTGATACCTCCCCCTGCTGTGCACCAGCAACCTGGGCTCTGCCTGCCTGAGGAAAGCAAATGCTGGCTGGAATTTCTGCCCCTTCCTTTTTTGAGCTGCAAAGGCTGTAACCAGCTCGTCCAACCCCGTGTGTGCCCAGAGGGACCACTTGCTGGAAATTTGGGTGGTGCATGAGCTGCACCAGGGCCTGTGAGCCAGTGGGAGCTTGTGCTGCCCTCAAAGCCCAAGGCCAATGCCAGCCAGCAGCTGGGAGAGTCCCACTTCCACCATCCCTTCCTGCTGTGCCAGTGCTGCCTCATCACCCCACAGTGGGTCACCAGGGCAGGTCTCACCCTGTTGAGTTTCTGGGGTGGAAAGCAGAACAGGAGCTGCTTTCCCATGGTCTTGACAGCTGTAAGTGCTGGGGACAGAGTGGCTGAGGGCTGGCAGGGCTGGGGGGTGGATTCCTGTTCTCCATGTGTGTGCCAGTGAAAGGCCTGTGGGGACAGCAGGAGGCAGCAGGGGAGGGGGCAGAGCCCCCGGAACCTCTATGAAGACAAAGAAACAGAAGACTTGCTGGCAAAATGTAGGGGGGATAAGGCACCCAGAGAGGGAGAGCAGGGTAAAAGCCTTCTGGAAAAGGCAGGCAGCCAGGAGGAACATGGCACAAAGGGCAGCAGCAGCCCTGACTGGGAGTACTGGGCTGTAGCTGAAGTGAAAACTGTAGCAGAAAGGTTTCTGCTCCTCTGTGAGCCACAGTTGTGAAGGAATAGTGTGCCACAAGCTGCCACAAGCTCACCTCTATGCAGGGCTGAAATTGAGTTAAGCTTTCATTTTCTCTCTCACCCCTTCATCCCGGTTTTCCTGCCTCACAGACAGGAGTCTTGCTGCTGCTTTCAGCAGGATGGCTGAGAATGTCTTCTGCCTCCAGGTGCTTGGCCATTCCACTTCTGCCCCACTGGAATAAACCTGTGGTCCTTTTGGTCCTCAGCTCCTTCATCCCCTACTGTCATGGCCATGGTGGCTCCTGTCTGCCCCTGTCCCTGCTGCCTCCAGGGAAGCCACCGCTCCTTTGGCAGCAGAGCTGCTGTGCCATGCCCCTCAGGAGAGGCTGAGGAGGCTCCTGCCCTCCCCATGACACCCCAATGGCACATTGTGGTGCTGGCAGAGGGGAAAGAAAATCTGGAGTGAGGACAGCCCCAGAGGTCCCAGGACACAGAGGGGGAGCTGGGGGTGAATGGGAAGCAGTCCCTGGAGCAGGGGGGAATGGGCTGGGATGGGGTGGATCAGGGATAGTTTGGAAATGGGTTGGAGCATTTGGGGCAGCTTTAGGGGATTCTATGGGAACTACTAAAGAATAAAGAACAGGAACTTTTTGGAAATTTGAGAGTCTCAGGATTTTTGCACGGGTGGCTAATATTTGGGGCAAAGAGTTCCTTGTAACTTGCTTGTTTAAGAAAGAAAAGGCTTCTCTATGTCTGTTTTTCCCACTGGGATGTTGGATCCAGCACTCCAGCCTGGCAGCAGGAGCAACAAGCCCTGACTCCAGAGGACACTCACATTACAAGCTGATGTGAGGCTGCCAGGTGTCAGGGGCTGCCCTTCCCATGGCTGAGCACCTCACTGAGCTGAAATGGAACAAAAAGACACATAAGCAACCCAAATTGAGGACTTCCCAGCTGAAGCATCCTCGTGTCACCTCTCTGTGAGAGACACTCTCCTCCCCTCCTGGAGGGGTCCATGTATGGGTAGGGAACGGTCTGCACAGCCCTGGACACCCTGTCCCAGTGCCACCCCTAGGCATCCCCTCAGGTCAGCAAACCATGAGCAGCCCTCAGAGCTGCCCAAGGGCCCCTGGCAAATGCTGGCACATAATGAAACCCTTCACAGAAAATCAGAAGTAGTTTGCAAATGATTTTCCACTCAGTCAGGAAGCTGAGCCGTTACAAATCATGGCTGCTTTGACAGTGCCTTTTTTGAGCTGGAAGGTCATGGGTTAATAAAAGTTTGATTAGATATAGATATTCCTATATAACCCCTGCTGCTTGCAGGCACATCTGTGCCCCCAGCTGCTTTGCAGTCTGCAGTGCAATCACCAAAGGGTAGCAAAGGCACTGGGGCTGGCTGCAGAGGAGAGAAAGATTTGTTGTTTGCTTTGCTGTGACTGAAGAGAATATTCCCTGTGTGCAGGCAGGTTTGATTGTCATGTATGGCTGCAGTCAGTCATGTACAATTGCATTTAGTGTGCTCAGTCAGGGGCTCATACTTCAGACTGGTACAGCATCCTACCTACACATCATATTAAATATTAACTGGGGGGGGAGCAGAAATATTTTATGGCTATTTAGTTAGCTCCTACAGTTTTAGAGCTTCTCTCCTTCACTTTCTCTCGCTCTCTTCCTCCCCCCCTTCTCCTTTTCTCTCTTTCTTTCCTTTAGATTACAGGAGAAATGTCAAGCTCCAAGTAATTTGCTCCTTGTGTTGCTATTTGCTGCCTTTACTGGAGTGCAGCACAAAACCTGGGGTCTTGCAGCATGTGAGAACAACTGAAGTGAAACCCATGACACTGTCAAGTGCTTAAAATTAAAATGCTGGTTTGTGCTTACAGAAATGATGTGCACCAGAGCTTAGCAGAGGGCTGTAGAGTTCAGGGAAGGATGGGGAAATCGTCTGTTAATGGATGACTGCCTTGGAAAACATCAGTTGCCTTGTGCTCCTGCCTGAGCCAGGAAAGCTCCATGTGGGCCTTTCATAAATTAAACTATTTCTGCCTTAAAGAGGCCTCTGCTGCAAGTGCACTGCTGAACAAGGTGCCCCACAGCCTGTGCCACCTTGAAATTTTCTGCTGAAACACCTGGGGCCACGTGTAAACCAAAATACCTCAACCAATGAGCTGCCCTCTTGCCACTTTTCTTCCCTTGTGTGTCCTCCTTATCCCCCACTTGCACCATCAGGAAGAATGGATTTAGACTCCTCTGTGCAAATACCTGATCTGGCTCCAGGGGTTCCCAATTTCTCATCCCTCTTAAGAAGTGGCTCCAGCCCTTCTGTGCTGACAATTTGGAGGCACCTCTGCAGGGGTCTTCCCAAAGTTAAATATGTGCTGGCACCGCAGGCACACCCCTCCAGCACCCACTAGAACACAGTGATATTCACCCATTTTCTCTTTCCTATACTTATATTCACACTTTGTGTGAGGACTGCAGAGACGGAATATCCTGGTGCTGCCCTCAGCCTGGGGAAATTGTGGGGTGGCTTTGCTTTGGGGCTGCTGTCTCCCTTGAGCTTCTGCAAGTTGTGATTTGATATAACCCCTTCCTCAAAGCCATCATGAGGGCTGTAAGTGCATCAATATTTCCAATAGCATCATGCACGTGTTCCCCTAAGTAGGTTATCCTTCACACTGTACAGCTCCCAACCTGCTTGCTGCAATTTATCAGTGGGGAAGGATATTTTGGGAACGATCCCGTGTCTCCTCTCCATGTCACAGGATAACGTGCTGCACATAATGGATCCAACCCGCAGGATTTCTCAGTTTCTTATGCAGTAATGACACCAAAAACTGCATGCAGCTCTCTGTCTCTCTAGATCTCACTGCTTTTTCAGTGAGCACCCAGTTCACAGCACTGAGCACTGCCCTTGGTGTTGGTTATTCCCATTAGAGTGCCTGGCAGAGCCACGTGGAATTGCAAATAGGAGCTACAGGACACCAGGACAGATGTACAGACACCACTGCTCTGCTCTGCACTGGAGCCTGTGTCTGCCTGGCTGCTCTGAGGCCATTGCTTGGGACCTGGCAGGGGCACAGCTTGGTCACTGTGGTACTTTGTGCCTCACAGGAGAAATTTTATCGAGCTGAGCTGATTTAGTGTTGGCCAACACTGATTGTGACAGCACCAAGAAAGCCAGTGTGGGGTCAGGGGTGTGGGGGATGCTGCTGCTGCCAGCTCAGGGCCTCTGTTCCCACAGCTCCAGAGTGAAGGCAGAGGAGGCAACAGAGAGGGAAAAGGAAAAAGGGAAAGGAGTAAGACCAGGAGCACTAACTTCAATAGCTTTCCTTTTGTAGGTGAGGCTATGAGGTGCTCGGACTTTGGAAATGCCAAATTTAGGTGGCATCATTAACTTAGGTTAAAACTACTGCCCCAGAAGGAAGGGGCAAAGTTTCACAATGCCAGAAGCCTCACAATGCACAGAAGCTAAAGGTCCCCCCATCATTCCACACAGACTATCCTTTAAAGTGTTGTAGGAAAGGGCAGAAGGGCCCTAGGCACAGGAAAAGTCTTAGCTCTGGAATGTGGCATGGGAAAGATGAGGGCCTTCCTGAGGCTCCCCTGGTCCACAGGGTCTTTTGGGATGACTCACTTCTGCGCTGTTCTTTTCTTAAATAACTCAAATCAGTGTGAAGAGCGTGAGGAAGAAGAGGGTGGCTCTGACCAGCCCTGGCCCCACTATTCTGGTGCACACCTTCCTGAGGGGTGAAGCACGTGCATGGCCCTCGCTGGGAGTGGCAGCTGCAGCCAGGTCACTGTGGTGACTCCCAGGCAGAAAAGGAGCTGTAGGAAAGGGAACTAAAGGCAAGATCCCAACCAGCAATGCTATCCCCTGCCTGAGCAGCCAGGAGGCTGTGGGGCAGTGAGTGTCTTTGTTAATGAAAACCCTGCCTCAACAGGCATCCCAATGCTTTGCTCCTTCTGTGGGATGCTGGAAGGCTGTGGCACACTCAGCTGGGTCTCCTTGGCAGTTTAGTGCTTTGTGGCTGAAGGCAAAAGGAAAAAGGTCAAATAATTTGTATAAATTGGGTGGAAGTCAGGTAAGTTATTCTGCAGGTGCTAGGCAAGGATCAAAGTTCTAGGATCATGCACAGAGCCTAGCTGGAGGTAAACTGTGCACAGGAGCTGAGAAAATGTCACCTTTTCCAAGGAAATGGAATCCTTCCACTGGGGTTGGGGGGAATGGGTGGGAAGGCCACCTGAGCTCAACAGTCAACAGTCTGGAAAATACAATACCCAGTAGTGCATGCAGTAATGAAACAGCTGCCTTAGCAATAACTGATGTGAGCTACTTCATGCCTATGATTTCTTTTCTCACACAAAAGCGAAAAAATGCCCTTTTGTGGCAGGAGAAATCAGACGTGTCTCTTGCAGCCCACTGCTAAAGGAGTTTTCCTCTAAACTAGGAAACCATCACGATTACTTTTTCACAGGTAATTACTCACTGCAGTTAATTTGGAGCCATCCTCAAAGCGAAATGGAGATATCCTCTGTTGCCCTTTCCCCCTCAGTCTGCCTTGGCATTATTATCATTCCCTGCTCTGGTGTCTGTAGCAACAGCCACTGCCATCCCCAGCACCCTGAGCACATGGGAGCTGCTGATGCCTGATGTTTATCCAGCTGGGATTGTCACCACGGGCTTTGCCTGCTGGGGATCACACCTCCCTAAGCCCCCCAGAGCTGAGGGCTGGGTGTAGGTAAGCAGCAAAATGCCTTTCGTGCCTGATTTCCTCAGGAACACACTTCAGGTTTGGCTGCTGGATCTGCAGTAAGCTGTTCTGCGAGGTGCAGCTATCCACAAGCACTGTGGATAATGTCTTTGTGTGTTTATCTCCTTAAAAATAAAAATAAAATGGGCCACTTGAGCGAATTGCCTTCACGGGACATGAGCCGTGCAGTTTGCAGCCCCCCTTGGAAGCAGAGTCCTTGGGGCTGCCTTTGGCACTCACGGCTCACAGCAGGGTCCTGCAGCCCTTGGTCATGTGGGCCAACAAATTCCAGGAGCAGGCAAGGTGACAACCCTGTGACAAACAAATTCCAGGAGCAAGCAAGGTGACAACCTTGTGTAGCCACGGGAGAGCCATGCCCGGGTCCTGGAGAGCACCCGGTGTCCCTGAGCCCCAGGCACTGCTACAATATAGCCGAGGACTAAGCCAAGGGATGGACGGGCTTCTGTTCGAAGATCCCAAAGCTGTTCATTCAGGAGCACAGGCAGGAACGGCCAAGGGGTCCAGGGATGCAGGATAGAGGTTCAGGGATGCAACAGCCTCAAATAAAATCCAGGGATGAGAGCGAGGAAGGTGCCAAGGGCACAGGGTTATAAATGAGACTACTAGGGCAGGTCTGAGGGTCAGGGTCCAATAGGGATGGGAAAAAGTGGTGCAGAGGAGTGGATATAAACTAAGGGGACTAATGGAGTTACAGGAGTGTAACACTGTGGCAAAATTAACCCAATGGCATCCAAGAGAAGGGAGAACATTCTAGGAGGATTGCATATATCGTGAATGGAGCTGAACAAGGCAACATAAACTTAACAAACCAATAGAACAATGGAACCTGAGAAATATTAACATGTATCTGCAAAGGCCCATGGGAGGAATGTTTTCCTCACCATGATCTAAAAGGTTATCTTTCCCCATTCGCTTTAGTCCTTCCAGGGTTGAGGCACAGCTACCTTAGGGATAAGCTCCTGGGCCTCCACAACCATCCTTAAAAAAACCAAAAAACCAACAAACCAAAAAAAACCAAAACCAAAAACCTCCCAAAAAACCAAAACAAACCCCAAACTCCTCAAAGACACAAAACAAGGCAAAAAAATATCTATACAATCAAAGGAGAACCACGATACCTTCCTACAGAGACTGTAATCACCTGCATCAGTACATTAAAAAAAGAACAAATCTCTCATTACAAGTCTTCAGTGTTAGAGACATTGAGAGTAAGATAAGACAGAAAATCCAGCCCAAGGTTATGAGGGAGGAATGGGACCCCAGGCCTACAATGTTCCTGAGTGTATGGAGAGCTCAGCAGGAATGATTCGGAGATGGGGGCTGGAGGGGCAGAGCCTGCTCTGTAAGTAAAGCTATGTATTAGAAGTGGCACAAAGGAAAATGTTAATGAAGCACGAAAAAATGAGACTCAGTAGGGAAATTAGTGGAGGGGAATAAAAACCTCAGCAGGAGGAAAGGCAACACGGAGTGTTAAGCAAATGAATTGCACTGGAAGGGATCCCTGGATCAGGTTTGTGGTGAGATGTGGTTCGTGGGGTTTGTTAAAAACATGAGGGGGGAGGGGGTAATGAGGCTGTGGTGAGCACAGCCCTGCAGTGTTGGCCACCTGATAGGGAGCTCTGGGTGGCTTCAGTCACGGGGAATTTTGGCAGGAGCCTGTGCCAGAGTGGGGTGGGAATGGGACATCCTTGTCA
>VZSR01000920.1:6420806-6491630 GCA_013398615.1 Brachypodius melanocephalos
GAGGCTGGTGGGAGGTGGGGTTGGGGCTGTGGGCTAAAGGGAGGCCTGGGATACCATTCCATTCTGCTGCCCTTGAGGACAGGGTGGGATGGGCATGGAACTGAGGCTGGGCACAGGGACAGGCAGACTGGGTGGGAGAGGGAAGTGCCTGATGGTGATGGTACAGCCAGGGCTGCCTTCAGTTGTCCAGCACTGCAGGGGACTGTGGGCAGCCAGGCCAGGACATCAGAAGCAAAAAATGGGTGACTGCAAAGTGCAAGTCAACATATTTTTGTTGGGAGACAAAGAGTATCCTAAGGATTGGAGCACTCTTTAAGGAATGCTTATCTACTGAAAAAAGTGTGGGGGAGAGTAGAGACTCCCACGTTCACAGCCTGTGATAAAAGCCTACAGTACTGCAGCTTTGCAGTATGAAAATAGGAAACTCTGGGGCATCATGTAGGTACCTGCAGCTAAAAGACCTAGAGGTGCAAATGGTCTTTTTCCTTCATGTACTGTTTTGACTTACACTTTTTCTTAATGTAGAAGAGGAAGCCGACAAAAACAGGTGGAAAAAACCACATGCATGGTAAGTCATTGAATGGTGTTTGTCTGCCTGCAAGGTCTCGCTGAAAAAAGGCTTTGAGCTTATCAGTGAGGTTAAAAAGAAAGGAGGGGGGGAGTGAAAGAAAAGATGAAAGAAGCTAAGTTATAGGCTTGATGCCTTTTATTATCTTCTGCCAAGGCTGGAAGGCCATGCCAGCTCTGCCAGGTGTTTCAGAAGAATAACAAAAGCAGACATTAGATTGAGCCAATGTGCTTACAGCCACTTCCGTAGGAATCAAAATTCCTGAATAAACTTCAGCAACTGCTTCATAAAATACTGCTCTGCTGCTGCAAAAAAACCAGGCTGGTACAATTTAACATAAAGCTGAATTAATGCACATTGTCAAGCTTTATCTATTTTGACACGACTAATTCTGGTTCATTTTTTAAAAATTGAATGGTTCAGTCTCAGCAGAGCAAAGGGCTTGTGTGAGCATGTCTGGGGATGTGTGTGTCTTCATGAATGTACACACACACAAGGAAGTCTTGTGTTTCATGCCTCTCTCTGTCTGTGTGCATACTGCTATGTATTCATGTATCTAGCATTTATCCTAGCATACCTAATATTTTCTAATCACATATTTGTGGTTGGTAGGAAAAACCCCAGTAGTTTCATGTCTTATCATCTGCAACTGGTTGCAGCCTTTATCTAAACATTCACTGTGGGATGCAGCAGGGAATTATATTGGCAACTGCCATTAATCTTCTGTGCAAAAAGAAGCATCTCCTACATCAGTGTTAGAATAAACCCATTTGTCTGGTGAATGAGGCACAACTAAAAATTACCCTGATGCAGAAGCAAAACCCTCTCATGATGATACTTTTGATCATGTACTAGCCCGCCCGAGGCCATCAGAAGTTTGCATCTTTAGTGCAAACTGAAGAACAAGGAGTTTGAACAGTTTTAGTTGAACAGTTTTAGTCTTATTTTGGGACATGGTACCTGGTCTGAAACAGCTCTAACCTCACCCTGTGTTGCAACATCACCAGTGTATAAAAACACCCTTGTGTAAATCTCCCTGTATACAAATCTCCATATAAATCTCCCTATATACATAACACCTGACTTCTGCTCCTCCAAACACTTTAGGGTTCCATTCTGCCTCTCTTGTCCCCTGAATGACCATGCCAGTCCTGACCTGCTGTGTCCCAGGTGTGGTCCTTGACTGCCGTGGTCCCCAGATGGACCTTGCTGTCTCACAGGTCAGCTGGACCTTGCTGTCTCACAGGTCAGCTGCTCAGCTGTTTACTGGCTGCCTCCAAGTCTGAAGAGGAGTTTTTGCCTTGCTGAGGTGACAGCAGAGCTCTGGGGGTGAGCAGGCTCGTGGCTCTCTCCCTTACACACAGCAGAGTGGTGGCAGTGGCTGCAGCAGCTGGGAGATGAGAGATGCTGGCAGCAGTTTCACAGCACATAGGCATAAAGAAGTGAGAAAATCATGTGTGCCAGGGACCAAGCCATCTTCTACAGCCTCATGGAGGTCTAACTAATGGATTTATTAAACTTGTCCTTGACTTTATATAATAATGTGTTCTTAAAGACTCTCATCTAATTTAGATTTGTTGTTAATAGTCTGAAAGAGATTATAGCTCCAAAATGGCACTGCGTGTTGTTGGTTTGGGTCATCAAGTAGAGCACGTGTGAAGGAAAAAAAATAAAGGAATGCTGAGTGAATTACCAGATTTCTTGGTTTCCTGTTACAGAAATATATGTATATGATTATCTCTTTTTTCTAATACTTGCTGCAAATTTAGACATATCAATAGGTTGGTGTGAGGATGCTGTTCTTCCTGGAGATTTTTTGAAAAAAGGCCTCTTCCATTCAGCAAGAAAGACAATAAAATACTGTACTGTTGTTTTTCCTTTCCCTGTATCTGTGCATGTGTGCATAGAGCAGCGTGAGAGTGAGTGAGAGAAAGAGGAAAGCCTCACAAGCAGTGGGTTGCTTTTGTCAGCAAATTTGCTTGGACTTGCTTGGACTCAGCTTTTTACAAGCATGTGCCAGCTATTAATAAATGGCATATCCATTGTAATGCTCAGATAATAACAAGAAAACCAAGTCTTTGCATCTGGTAAACAATTGCCAAGCTGACTAATATGAGCCTTGGGTTGGCAAGCAGTAGGGGTTGAGGCAATAGGCTGAAAGACCACCTTGTATTTGTGGAGTCCCACAGTTCACTTCTATAGCTCCAAGATTTCCTTAACTCTCATCCCTCCCTTAGCCACAGGCCATTTTATACCAAGATTTTGGCACTGTGAGCTGCTGCTTATTTGCTGCAGTCATATTCCTCAGCTGGTGAGCAGCATTATCAGCTTATGGGGTTCGTGTATGGAAATGTTACACCTTGGTTGGTCTCAGCAGGCCCATTTTTCTTGCACAGATTTATGGCACTTTCTAGCAAGTTGATATGCTTGCTCAGAGCTGAAACAAATTCCCGGTGAGCCCGAGTCAAGAAGAGGAAGATTTATTGGTTTTCAGCTTGACTGCACACACGTGCCCAGAGGCAGCCAAAATGGGTCACAGCCAGTGAGTGCCCACTGGGCTGGGGCTGGGCTCTGGGTGGGTCCTGCTGCTCCTGCACCTTTGCAGGGGGGGATCGTGCCCATGCAGTGTCAGAACTTCAGCCCCACCCTGCACAAAGCTGGTAGCTGTCCCTCATGCAGAGCACCCAGGTGCAAAGGTGACTGCATGGAGTACCACAGGAGCTTGGAAGCTGCCACTGGGCAAGGAGTGCAGGCAGCTGCTGCTGGTTGCATGTGGGTGGCACTGGAAGCATTTGTGCTTCATGCAGCACTGCAGGCACTGCTCCTGCTACGTGTACCCAGCCCAGCAAGGCTGGGGATGCTCTGCTGCAGGCACCACCATGGAGTGAATTTCACACACTGGCAGCTGCAGACCTTTTATGCATCCTGCACACTGTCGCTTCCCCTCTTTTTCCCCATCACACGAGTGTTTTTTCCCACTCAGCTTAGCTGTCCCCCTTCCTGGTTTCTCCTGCGCCTTCACTGCAGCAGAGCAGAGCTGCCCACACAGCCCCATGCGGCTGGCAGGGTGTGCTGGGCTCCCGGAGGGCAGCAACAGGCACAGGGCTGGGCTGGGCAGCACTCCCTGGCTGAGCAGGGGCGATCAGGGGCCGTGCAGCAGGTGAGCAGCATGTACTGCCCTGAGCTGGGTCTGAGAGTGGGGGGCAGAGATATGTGGGGCCTCACTGAGAAGGGAACCTCCAACCCCCCCAGTGTTGCTGACCTGACCAGCAGGACCTCAGGATTTGTATCTATCTATGTGTCTACCTATCTATAATATCTATCAATCAATCATATCTATCATATCTATCTATATATCTGTTTATCTATCTATCTATTAAAAAGGTAGAGCAAACACCGTGAAGTCGAGGAGTAAATGGCAGCACGTTACCAAGGCAGACAAAATCAAAGAGAACAAATTTTCCCCTCTGCCCAGAGAGCAAAGGAAACACACTGAGCAGTCCTTAAAATAAGAAGGATATTTTGCTGAACATACATAAGGAAAACACTCCTAAGAGCCACTCAGGAACACCAGGTTTTATTGATGGGATATTAGGAGTCGTAAATCATGGGGTCAGAGATGTGGGGGAAAGGAGTAGAGCTATCCTCCCTCTTGCTTAATTGAATTCAAGAGTGATCACAGGGGGCTGCTGTGCTTTGTGGTTTGTAGTTTTCAGGGAAGACTTCAGTACAGCAAAGCACGTCCTGATTGACTTATGTAGGAGTGAATCCAGAGTAACTCGAGTCTGGGAGAGTAGATGTGGGATGTGTATTTCTTTCCTCAAGTGAATGAAAGGAGGAAATTCCCACCTTCTCCTTCACTGTATTACTGAAATCATGGCAAACATATGATGGTTTTGCCTTTGTATTTTATTATTTTTCACCACATTATTTCTACCACCAAAAGGTAGCTCAAAGGCAGCATTGTGACACAGCTGAGTGGAGTCTGGGTACCAAAGCCTACACATTTCCTAGATATTGGAAATGTGTGATCAGCCTCTGATAGGAACACACACTTCCCGAAGCCACAAGAGGGTTTTCCTAACATTATACCTGGTGGCAAGGAGACTATCAAGTGTTGGATTGAATCAATCTGGTCTGAAGGTCCTGTCAGGGATGAGGCAGGAAGCATGGGGCTGGCAAAGCCCCAAAATCTTGGGGAGCACAGGAGGTTCACAACTTCAGCAGGGGAGGAAACCCCAAACCAGGGAGATCTGAGCACTGAGGTGATGCCAGCAGGGGGTTTGGCCAGTGCAGTATGGCAAAGATTGCTGGGGAGATGTGCTGGGTGAGTGCTGGACCTCCACAAAAACTCCTGCACCTTTTATATAACATAATTGCGTGCTTTATTGATATACACAGTAAAGCAGTATATAATACAATAGTAAGGCATATATTTGGTGAAATTTGGTATGTTGTGAAAAAATGCAGTAAAACAGAAGTTTATAAAAATAATTAGTAAATGTTACAGTGTTGGTGTTAAAACACAATATATTATGATATCCAAGTAATAAACCAGTACTGAGTAACGATGAAATAACATGCCATATGGTATTTATGTATTCAACTACACTGATTATGTTTTACAGTTTAATACTTTGTCATTATAAGGAATATGAAATAATTCCCAAATTATGCTTAAAAAAGCAGCAATAAAGCTTTCAACTTTTTAAATACTTTTTGACAGACTCACTCCAAAACTAAGATCTAGAAAGTAAAACAAACAAAACAAAACCCTGATGAAAACAATCGTGCAATCTGGTTTTCCTCCATAATTTTTCTGAAGAGAAGGTTTAATGTATAAGGGGGGGGGAAAGAAGAAACCCATCTCTTTCTCAAATCGCAATTTAAACCTTCTGATTAAAAAGGCCATGAGAAACAGTGAGGGTTCCTTTTGTACTCAAGTGTTAAAAAGCTCTTTATTAGGAAAGCAGAGGTTTGGGGGGGCATTGTACTTTTTCTTGTAAATGATTAACGTTGTTGTTATTACTTAAACAATGAGACCTGGTCACACAATGGACAAGTGGTGATGATGTAACATTGTCATACGTAATTGTCAGGAACACCACAAAACCAAAGTGAGGTAGAAATAGCATGACTAGCCATGTTCAATGTTAACTAGCATTCAAAATAAAATCTTTCCCAAGTTTAATTACACTTCATACAAGAAGAGGTAACAGATTTTTTTTACTCTTGCAATATAAAGTCAGATGGTTGTGTTTCTATGTATTTTATGGTAAAATTAAAAGCTGGTTAAGAAAATGAAGTGGTAAAGCTTTTGCTGACAGCACCTCATACCCAAACCTCTCTCTCACAGAGCTGCAGTCAAGCTGGCTAATCTGGTTCTGTATCAGCTCCTCTCTTTCTCACGTTATTGTTAATTCTGCAGGGGTTACTTGTACAGAGAAATGGGGAAGGAGAAAGGCCCAGGGCCTTTGTTTTGGTGATAAATATTCATGGAGCAGTGTGACTACCTTCACCTGATCACCATTCCAGGCAAGAACAGCAGTAACTCTTCCACAGCCTTTCCCAAAGGTGGCTTGCAGCACCTCAGCTCCTTGGGACCGGCTGCCGCAGCAGGATCAGACACCGACAGTGGAAAGCTCTGGGTTCCTCTTCCAGAGGGAGAGGAGCTCCGTGCTCATTCCCAGCCCTGGGAGCTGGACAGAGCTCTGTGGGCACCCCACTTGTGCTTCGGGTCAGGAGCCACCCCACAGAGGGCTGGGGGGAGCATCTCTCTCTCCTCTCCTCTGCAGCAAAGGGGACAACGAGGGGAGAGCTGTCCCCAGCCCTGCTGAGCCATCGAGCCCCAGGGCTCAAACCAGTAAGGCAATGTCTACGTTCATTTACTAAAAGTATCCAGGAATTTAGTCAGCAGAGGAAACACTGGCACACAGGATGGTCGTTAACTTCTTTCATTCCCTTCTTTCTTCTGAGATTTTTCTTTTTTAATTGATTTTTTTTGCAGGCTCTGTCATGTAATGTGCTCTTTCATTTAATTATTGCAAACTAGCTGTGTAATTGCTAGTTGCTGTCCAAAACCAGGACAGTAAATCATGTAAATCTTAATTTTATTGGAAAGATAAAATGTGACTACCTTCATTGGAAGTTCAGGTTTTTTGGTTATTTTTTCTAAGCCAGCCCTAGTCAGACAAAACCAATGAGAAATGTAAGATGGCCACTCTGATGTCACTGCAGGAAATACTTTTTTTTTTCTTTTTTTTTTTTTCTTTTTGATAGGCAAGGAAAAGAACACAGGACATGAATCTCTCTGATGCTGTTACAGAGCTGAAATGAAACTAAACAAATGCACTGCCTCAGTATATTTTTTTTTGTGGTTTTTTTTAAGGGGGTTTCTATAAACAATTATTTTTATAAAGCACACTTTAGTTTACAATCTTTCATTATAACTGTTATAAATTTTTTTTAAACAACCCGAAATGCGTTCCATATAAAGAAATGGCAAGTTATTTAGCTATCAAGATTTTACATGTAGTTTTCTTATAATTTTTGTACAATTGCATAGACGTGTAAAACCTGCCATTGTTAACAAAACAGTAACAGACTTAGGAAACTACTGAAATCTACAGTATAGTACCACTACCCTTCACAAAAATATAGATTTGTTTTCTTGTAAACTCTTACAGTCTAATCCTCTTTGTAGTATGAATATTATAAAAACCATGCGGAACGCCTGAAGTTGTAAAACACATCTCGCTATTCTAACACCTTGTTGTCGGTCATCACGGTCACTAAGGTTTCCATCGCTCTGCCCAAGTCGTCTGCCATGTGGAAAAGGCTCCCTACATTGTGGCCTGAAAAAGAAAGTCAAAGAGGAAATTAAAACCAAGAGGATGTGGCAGCCTGTGGATAGGAAAACTTCCCAGATCCGTCACCCTCCGTGTGCCGCTCGCCGCCATCCCCAGAGGAGCCCTCCAAAGGTCTCCTGGATGAGTCCAACAGGTTGTAATTTGCAAGAGCTGCAGGTTTGTAGAACACTTTAACAGCAATACTGGCTTGAATGGCTATGGCAAACCACCCTGCAAATAAGCCATCACCCCCCATGGTGGTGCAGCTTCATCATTCTCAGTGTTCACCAACAGCAACAATTAAATCCATTGACACCACAGAAGAGTTTCTGACTGATGCTGAAAGTGTTTGAGCATCCAGTGTTATATCAAGGAGAAAAAGAGAAACAAACAGATCAGCAGGAATTAACTTAATCATTAAAGCCAAGAGGTCTCAGCAGGACATCTGCAAAGATAGATATAATAATGACCAAACTAAGCAACTCAGTTCATTCAACCATTTTAAAAATGTTCTTTCCTTTTTGGACAGCAGTCCAGCACAAACAAAGATGCCACAATTATCAGCTAACTACTATGCAGGAGTTCACATGTGCAATTTTCCCTCACCCATAACCACTCTGAAGTCCTAAGATGGTATAACCACAACCTCCAACACAGAAGTGATAAATAAAACACAGTATAATTCTGGAGATGAAACCTGAAACCCCCCATACTCATGTGCAGCGAATGGTGATGGGTGGTAAGAAATGGCTTCATCACAATTAGAGACCAAATAAACTCAAGGATGGGGAGACTGAATTGCCAAAAATTGCCGTTTTTGCTCTGGCACGCTTTTTCTGGTCTCCCACTGCTGTTTAGGAAGTGTCTTTCTCTTGCAAGTCCTGTGTGAGATTTTCAGACCTCTACGACTGTCTCAGATATTCTCTAGCACCTTAAATGACAGAAGCATCATGGTTTAAACAGCTGAACCTTATCTGGAGTTCCCCTCCTGAAAAAATATGACTGAAGAGGGAACAGGACCGAGATCCAGGCACCCTACAGGATGAGCATCCAAACAAAGGACTCAGTGTTCAAGATTTCTTGCAAGGACAAGGAGGAATGAGCAGAAGGTCTTAAAGCAAGCAGAAGGAAATTATCCTCCACACAGCACATAATTGTATTACTCATCGCCACAGGCTGATGTTGAGGTCAAACACATAAATGAGTTAAAAGAGAAGTTAGAAAATAATCACTGAAGAAAGATTTATTTAGATGCAAAGAAGTGCACATGACCTCCAACTCAAGAAGTCTCCACGGTGCAGAGTGCCAGCTGAACATTTATAAGAAGTAAAGTATTATTCAATAAAATTGTATGTCACCCTGGCCTGAGGGGGTTTGATTTCCTCTCTGGAAGCACTTGTGATAGAATATTTGTCTAGAAAAACACAGGAAGCGCAAAGCCATCTGCCCACAACTCTGGTTCTCAGAAATGCTTTGCACTAGTCTGGATGCCGAGTCCTCACCATGGTCCTTGAGGAAGGAGCACCCAAAGGAGGGAAGGACATGACCAGGGCATCCAGGATGCACCTTCGATGCAGTCCCTACCTGTAACCTCCTGACACAACTGCAACAGGAATGAGCCCTCCCTGGGGTGAAAATCAGACTCATCAACCTCTTCCCAATTCTTGGATATTGTGGTAGTCATGCACTGCTGACATTTCTACAATAAATAAGAGCCTGGAGTGATCTTAGGTCAGCAGGTTTTATGGAATAGAAAAAAATTACCTTAGAACTATTCAGAGAACCATAGAATGGTGTGGGTTGGAAGAGATCTTTGGAACCCTCTTGTTCTAACCTCCCTGCCATAGGCAGGATGCACTCACTCAACCTGACTGCTCAGAACCCCATCCAGCCCGGCCTCAAGCACTTCCAGGGGTGGGGCATCCACAACCTGTGCCAGTGTCTCACCACCCTCAGTTAAGAATTGCTTTCAAGTATCTGGTCTAAACCTGCTCTTTTTCAGTTTAAAACCACTGCTCCTTGTCCCATCACTGTCTGCCCACATAAAAGTCTCTCCCTCCCTTTTATAAGCCCCCCTAAGGTACTGGAAGATCCCCCCAAAGCCTCCTCTTCTTCAGGCTGAACAATCTCAGGAGCTTTTTTCTTCTGGGGAACTACTGCCACCCTCTGCATTCAAATACTAGTTTTTTAAAAGGATTTTTTTTTTTTTAAATTTAGCACTGATGATACAAAACTAGGCTGGATCTAAACAAGAACTATTCAAGAAGCTTTGCATTGAGCTGTGCTGTGACACAGCTTTCCAGATAGCAAAACAAGAAAATACTTGGTTCTGGTATCTGGTGACAGTTTGCTAACTGCACTAATGTGGAAAGAAACAGATGCATCAATCAGCATTTTCATCCATACATCATAAATGTACAGTCATCCTATCCATCTGAAGTAAAACCTTGTAATTTCCTCATCAGCATGACAAGTAACTGCGTATGAAAGATTCCTGCCAAGTTTTGGTCAAAACATAGTTTATTTTAAAGTAAATGTATCCTATCACATTCATTTCAGCTGTAAGGGATAATCTCTGTCACCGGCATCATGCAGACTGAGATCAACCCAGCAACTTACACCATCACGAGTGAAAATCTGATGAAGCCATACGAAATCAAGAACATAGGGGAGATCTTTGCTTGTGCAAATGGAAGCACTGAGCTGCTCTACTCACCTGAAACTCTGATTGAAACTCCATTACTTCATGGGAATATACCCCTCTGATATAGCCAGAGCAATGCTGGGACTGGGTAGCCAGCTGTGAGAGGCTGCCTGTGAGCTTATGGGCTTGCATTCCTAGATATTCCTAGAAAACTGCAGGGCTCTTCAGGGTTTCAACACCACTCATTTCCAGGAAGACTGATTACTCTTTTGTAGGTTCAGAACAACCCAGACTGCTAAACTGCATCCTCAGAAACAAATACTATTTTATTCTGTCAAAAAAGGGCTAGGTCTAAAAGAATAACTTCTACCAAAAACACACAAAAAACCTTTCAGATGTATGCCACGGTAGGTATAAACTGCTACACTGTTCAGGCAATTAGAAGTCCTTATGGACCCACAAATCTCTAGGCACTTTTTAATACCTAAAAAATAAAGAAATGTCAAATAGTACTTTTTTTCTTTCTCTGTTAATTGATATAATATTTTTGAAATAATCATGCTTCAAATTTGATCTCCCTCCTCAAGAGCTGCACAGATGCATGCTGCAGCGATTAAGGAGATACAGCTCCCTTTCCCCCACAACATCCACACTCTCTCTCCAGCAAAGGGCTTAATTTCTTCTGCATAAAAACTGAACACTTGTGTCTTCACTGGAGCTGTCTGAGGTTAGAGCTCAGAGCATGACCACAAAGCCTTGCTGACTGCAGTTTGTGTTGACAGCTGGATTATAAATGCAGCAGCAGGGGAACCACGGTCTCCAGGACAGCCCTGGGATGGCAGGACGGGCCAGAGGAGCAGGTGGTGCCTGTGCTCCAGCCACACAGCTGGCAGACCCTCAGCTGGGTGTCACTGCACTGCCAGTAGGATTTTTGCCTCTCTTGGACATGGTAGTAACAGCCGGGTCAATTGAGACTGCAAAAAGCTGAGAACAAAAGACCTGATGATTTCCTGGTACTGTATGTGCAATGAGTGCACCCGTTCAGTTGTGTCTGAACCTAAATTAGAGCTCAAATTCACTGCTTCCACAGGGCTCTGCTGCTGCTGCCACTGAATGCTGCTCACTTGCCCTCTCTAGTACTGAAATGCAGGACATTGACATTTTTAATTAAGAAGCAAATTAGAGAAATACTGTCCTAAAAGGACTTAGAAAAATAAAAATCAGAACTTTCCATTATTATTCATATTTCTAAAGTAATGCTATCAAAGAAGGCATTAATTCCATTCTTCTTTTCTTTTGACATTAAAGCTGAGAAAGTCTTATCCATGCTTGAGGCACTGAAAGGTTGAAAAATGCTGCTGTGTAAGAAAAAAACTAGCAGACACTTTGAAATGCAGCAATAAAGGCCAAAATGGACATGGACAGTATTAACTTCAACTTATAAAATCCACAGCTGCCATTTGCTTGGAAAGCAGAAGACACCTATTTCTGCAGACACTAACCACCTCAATTCTGGCCACACAGAGTGTGTTTCACATCTGCTGAATCTGCTTTAGAGACTCTAATGGAATCAAGGCCCATGGGTGTGGGCACAGTAACAGAATACCAATCTTACACTACAGCTTGTCAGAGAAATAAATGCGGAACATTCCGACTTGAAAGAGTGGATGGAAAGTAAATTGAGAAATCCCAACACAGTGCAGGGCCTTTTCTAGCAGAAGAGATTGCTAACTCTTCCCTGACAAAAGAAAAATCCTTCCTGTTGGTGACTTGGGTTTTGATACCCTTATTCATATTGAGTAGTGCCACAAAATCCATGGGATTACACACAAAGACAATACCAAATGTGAGTAATGGAATCAAAACCTGGCCAGGTGGATTTTAAACCACAGGATCTGCTCGGCACGTACAGACTCACATCTAAAGCAGAAGCTGTTCTTTACCTAAGCTCATATCCTTCATAAGCAGGTGGATAACTGCATTTTCTATTCAGCTCTCCAAGTTACCAGGGTCCCTTTGGAATCACTAGAGAGCACAAACTCAGCCAGAGAGAGGAGAATAGTTCAAGGAAGTAAATTTTTTTAGGGTTAAACTGCTGATCAGATCAGGTAGAATATACCAATTTTAATTTTTTTTTCTTAATTACTTGTATCAAGTATGTCCTCTGCAGAAGAAGCTTTTTTGAGTAATATGCATAAATATGAATGAGGATAGTGGAAATCAATGACCTGTTCTGCTAAATGGGAGAACAGTTCTCAGAGTACATGAGGCGAGAACAAACAGGGCTGAATGTGAAGTATTTTCCATAAAATTTCTGGATGGGTACAGTCTGTTGATGCCATCTCAAGCACCCTTTTTTGATCCCCATGAGAGGACCTGCCATTCAAGATCTTATACCTTACCAAAGATCTTATACCTTCTAGAAGCTGAACCTGCTCCAGCATCTACAGCCAAAGCAGAGAACCTCTGTGTTTCAAGGCACCACATGAGGACAAATCCTGGCTTTCCCAGGGTACCCTGTCAGTGACTGGGGGCTCACAGCAGCTCTGCTAAGAACCCCAGTGCCCTGTGTTTGCACGAGCCCCTCCCTCTGTACCAGCAGGTTTGCAAACCAGGTTACCCTTCAATTCCTGCTCCATCCACACCAAATGTCTTCTGTGCAGAAAAGGTCATTTCACAGCTACTGCAACTGCACTCAGGCAGTCTCTGAATATTTTATCTTTAATAATAATTTTCACTAGAAATTCATCTTTCAAATGCTGTGTCTGGCTGGCGAGTGAAGAGCAGCTTCACAGAGGAAAAATCAAGGCTCTCTGGAAATGCTTTCAAAGGAGCTGTGACAACACAGAGCAAAACGCTTTCCTCCATTAATGAACAGCGACACACAAATTCCAAAACCTATTTTGCATCAAACCAACCATGTCCGAGGTGCACAGTGAAAACCACGGCCCATTTGCATTGCTGAACAGAACACTGTGGAGCTGGTGAATGTTAGTAGCATTCTTCATTCTGCAACTGCACATCAGGAAATTAAAACACCTGAATCTCTTATACCTCTCAACTCTCATATTCCTGAAGAAATATTAAAAAAAATTATTTAATCACTGGAGGTGATGGCTGATATACTGGTATACATACATGTAAATACAGCTGTGAGTTTGTAAGCAGAACAGCAAGAGACCCCACTCTCCCTGTTGTGCTCACACACAAGAGCAACAGAACATAAGTCAATGACTGCAGCATATTTACTGACAACATTCATCATCAAGAGGCTTAATTTCAATGTATTATTTTCTCCTCCCCATTCCTGATTTTCCACCTGTGGGAGTGTGTAAGAAAATGCAGATCCCTGAGCTGGTATTGTCTCCACTGAAAGTTGAGAGGTACACCACCGTTACAGCACACATGGGGAATGCACTCAGCAAAACCAAACAAAACCCAAAGCAAAATAAAACCACCCCCACCCTTCACCAAACCCAAGCAGCCCCGTGCTGTGTCACACACATGCTGGGCACAGAAAGCAAGCTGTGACAAACAGAAGCCATGGCAGTGAGCCTGCGTCTCACTAACCTCTCTCACTGGCTTTCCAGGGGCATTTCTTCCTTTAGAAACAGAGGGAGGAAGTGGAATAAACATCAGAAAGAAAGGAAAACAAAACCACACATGAATATATATTTTATACTGTAAAAGACACTTCAATTTCCATTTAGAAATTTAACATTAAAAAAATGCATTTCTGCTTAAACAAAGACCCAAAGTGCACTGAAATCCACTGATGATTCTGAGCTGATTTATTCAACAACAGTTCTGTAACCTGTGGCTCGATTTAACCTCTCAAAAACACTTGAGAAAACTACTAACATCAATTTATACACCTGTCAGTTGAGAATAAGGACTGCAGACAAGATCTGAACTCACTTACTGAGCATCCTAATTAGCAAATTTGAGTACTTCTACCAATCAAAGTGGTAAAAACATTTTCCCCCAATGCCAAATTAATTTGCCCAGACACTTTACACTGTATTGTGGCCTATATACACTGAGTTATGCATTGACATACATGCCTCATGTGTACACACATATTTCACACCTACAGAAGTACACTGGAATGCAACATGTTCACAATGCAGGATAAATATATTGCAAAGTATTTTTGCAACGTGCTGACCTGCAAGCATGGTAAAATTCAGGGGGTTGAGGGAGAAACAGACAAAAAAAAAAGTCCAAGTAAAAAAGGGAAAAAAGAGAAGGTATCTCATAATGTTCAAGTACTGCCAAAGCGGAGTCAATAATGGGTTTAGCTGCAAAGATGTTCCTAACAAGGCTTCACAGAAGCCATACTTTGATCATGCTAATTCTTCTCAAACACTTCTCACAGCCTGTTTGTTTTTAGAAAAGGAAAGCCAGGTGTTAACCAACAGCAGAAACACCCCTTTGTCCCCCTTTCCACCACAGCCAGTAAAAGCCTTGCTGTCTCCAGAAGTGGTGTCCCACTGTCACTGTCACACTACTGGCAGCTCTGCTGCGGCCAGGCTTGCAGTCCTAGTGAGAAAGTCACTGCAGCAGATGCTGTAGGATGATCTTTGCCCCAGAGCTGCTGTAAATGATGCAATTTTAAATGATGTGTGGGACACTGGGGAGAGAGGCAGACACATATGGGAGAACACACCAGTCAGCATAACAGTAATCTAATTGCTGTTGAGGTTTGCTCTATGGCATGCTGCAGGAGAAGGGAAGAGAGGCAATAAACAGCTTTATGGGTATTTTACAAGTTGCAGAACAAGGGCCAACAGCAGAGCAAGGCTGAGCAGAGGCAGTACAGGAGAGGAGGAGAGGGCAGGGGAAGGAATGGCATCACTGACCAGCACGGGTCTGAGCCACAGCTCCCACAAACTCCAGGCAATGGAAAGGGCTGGGGCAGCCTCTGAAGGCTTGGACAGCAGAGGTTACCCTTTACTGAACAGAGGAAGTTTTAGTCCCTTCCTCCCTCCTCCCTCTCCCTAGCAGCACACTTCCTATTAAAAATGACAGCAATAGGCTCAATAACATCATGCTCTGCACATGGGTTTTTGTTCTGCTCCTAAGTGGAATCTCGACTCCAGTGATGTCTGTACCACACATGCTGGTGCAGCACAGAGGAACCAGGGCCTGATGGCCAGGAGAGGTGTCCCTTCAGTTCTAAGGACTCCACCTCACAGGCCTGCCTCATCGTCTAGGACTTACATGTGTGTTTACACAGCATGAGACCTCCTATGGCACCTCTATCAGTCATGAATTCCCTAAAAAATGCTTTCCAAAACGGGAGATGAGAATAGCTCACCAATATCAATCATGTAACAGAAAATCATCAGAAAGGAAGATACCTTATCTATTGCATACTTTGGTCACTTTCTGAGGAAGAGCCTCAGGATTTAGGTCAGCTTAAATACCCCAGAAACTGCAGCAGAGTACAGCTTGGTTTGAAAGAGTCCTGGGGCAGGAATGGGACCCAGCAGGAGATCAGCTTGGGTTCACAGTTTAGCTTGGGTCAAGAAGAGAAAAGGAACTGCCTACGAGCAAAATACTGGAGGTCTTGAGAAACGCCTTCCTGTCTGCACAAACACCTACAACTGCAGCTACACAGTGTTTAATTTAAATCTGCATGAGACAGACTGGATTCTGCTTGAAAATGAATGCATTTAAAGGTAACTGGGATAGCTCAGCACCACACAAAACAGGTGGTGAGGACAGTCTGTGGTGAGTAATCAGCCCTCGAATTCGTTAAATGCAGCAAAGATCCACGCTACTACAGCAACAGCTAATTTCTTCTGGAAGAAGATTAAAAAGGGTTTAATGGATTTTACGTTATTTTCTTCTTTGCATATGAATGAATGCCTGTTTCTAAGTTTTAAGACAAGGAGTATGGTTTGGCATAAATTGCAGAGGAAGAAGATTGTCTGTATTGCCGCAGTTCTGAAAATTTGTGTTTTGTAAGGCATCAAAATACCGATACGCAATCCGAGAGTGCCTAATTATCTATTATTTCTGCTCAAATCAACATTTCCTGCTCTTACAAAATAGAAGGGTTTTTCTCTTTTTTTTGAAAGCTTCATGGCATTGCATCATAGTTAAGGTACACAGCAAGTGACTACATCAAACCTAAAAGCAGAGGCACCACCAAAAACTTCATGCAGGAATCTCTGTAGATCCAGGTCAAAACAGAGACACAAAGCAGCAACTGCACTGCCCCTCTCACTGAGCTCAGGAAAAGGACAGGCTGCACAAAAGGGACATCTGGGTCTGCAAAGAGCCTTTTTCCTCAAAACAACAGAAAAAAAAAATCTGTTGAAGTTTTATTAAATTCATTTCCATATTCTCAGTTTACACCAGAACTGGGCATTATAAAACAAGGAAGATCTAGTCCACCCCACCACTGTCCCATCTGCAGAGCTCAGCCAGATGAGTTCTCTTGTGCAAAAGGGGTGCAATAAGGGATCTCAGTCACCTGGGCTCACTGTGGTGGGATGCAGGACCACAGCACAGAGAAGGTGACACAATCCAGGAGAGGCCAGGGTATCTCAAAGGGAAGAGTATTTCCAGAATACTCCACAGTACAATAATTCCAGGGTACTCTTTCACTGACTCAGTAAAGTGTGAAAACAAAACTCTGCATCATGAGACATTTTGCTGTCAGAATAAGAGAAACTCCATTATTTGCAGTGCTGAAAGTTGCTAGTTCCACTTAGAGTCCCATTCAGGACAGAGCCTGGCTGATGCACAAGTGAGAGAAGAAAACGTGACTGGTGTGTTTTAATGTGACTGAGATAAAACAAAACCTCCCAAAATAGGGTGCTACTCTTACTGCCATTCATTTATTGCTGTGGGATCTTGTAATTTCACTGCACCACACCACAATTGTGTTAAGCAATACCATGCAAAACTGTGAGGACCAGTCTCTGTCCAAACGTTCTCACATCATGTCACAGCCCCTCAGCTCTTTTAAGCCATCATGGTCTCATTTCTAACCAGTTTTGGCTCCCACTTCTTCATTATCCCCCAGCAGGGGCCCAGCATTGCAAATCTGTGAAGCTCTCTCATCAGATCCAGTTAGTTCAAGAACTTCTGCCCCTAAATACCTCTCTGAGCTTCATTCACAGAAAGCATCTGCCATGAAACCACAACTGCAAAACTCAGCCTGGTCCACCATGAGAGCCACCTGAAGTGGGGCAAATTGTTCATCCTCAGTGCTGCAGGAGAGATGAACCTGGCTTTGAAAATACTGGCCTGCCAATCTTCCTTTCTAACTGTGAACCAATTCCCTGGAGATTTAGTAGTTTGGGCACAAATACAGCGTGAAAATGTTTTCCTCTGTGGCCCATTATTGAGCAGGGTCAAATAAACCACTGAGGTGGCATTTAATGGTAGATTTCCACTAAATGTCAGACCTCTGGCTTTGACATCTGTTTTGAGTTAGCACGGCAGCTGTTTGAAGCAGCTGCAGCAGTTGTGAATTTGCTGGGAGCAGCAAAGTAAAAGAGGAGTGGATGGGAAACCTTTTAGATTAAAAGGAAAGAAAAATTCCTTAAGGACAGCAATCATCAGGTATTCAGCAGAATTCCTCTCTCCAGAAATGAAACAGCTTTTGGCACCAACAGCTGTGCAAGGAGCAGGAAAGTCCTGTTCTCCTTAGGAAATGCCAAGAACTGCCAAAAGGTTAAACTGAAGAAACAAACAAATGAAAAACCCTACAAAAGGTATAAGGTACATAAAGTTGTTGCATCTGAGGTCTGCTTGTACAGCTCTATGACACAATCTGTTTTGCACTTGCTTCTGTAAAATACATTCAAAATGAAGTGTTGATGCTCTTTTAAAAACAACTTTGTGCAGCAAAAGCTTGAAAAATATAATCTTAAGGAATCTACCTCCACGTGAGTGACAATGACTATTGCTTTTTATTGCTTTGCTTCAGGACTCCAAAGTAAGAGCCACTACTCACTTTAGTAAACTCTTTCCCAATCTGAGCAAGTCTTACTCTTCAAGTGCTTTTGACAATATTTAGGCTAAATATGTCTGTGATGCTCAACTACACATCTGTGCACCCAAGCACAGAAATTCTCCTCTCTTCACTGCTTATTCAGCTCTGAACTTTTCTCACAATCAAAGCCTTCAAAATCCGGTTGGCTTTTGTCATATTGTTCTGAACTCCTCCAAGTTGTTGTTATTCTAATGGCAATAGGACACCCAGAATTATGTCCCTGATTCAAAAGGCCTGCCACTCCCTATGCTGTGACAGGCTGATATTGAGCTTGAAATTTAAAATGCTTATTTTTACAGGCCATAAAGATAACATTATTCTCATGAAATCATTAAGGTTGGAAAGGACTTGTAAGATCACTGAGTCAAACTGTTAACCCAGCAATGCTGAGCCCCCCACCAAATCAAGTCCCCAGGTACTACATCTACATGTCTTTTAAATACATGTATGGTTGTTGATTCAACACTTCCCCAAGCAGCCTGTTCCAATGTTTGACAATCCTTTTCCTGAAGAAATTTTCTCTCTGCCACAACTTGAGGCCATTTCACCTTGTACTACCGCTTGACACTTGGGAGAACAGACCAATCCTCATCTTGCTTCAACCTCCTTTCAGGTACTTGTAGAGTGATAAGGTCTCCCCTGAGCCTCCTCTTCTCCAGGGTAAACAACCCCAGCTCCCTCAGCTCCTGTATCACAATCTATTGCTGAATGGCAGACTGGGACGACTGCATTTCTGGTATCTGACAATTTTTTAGTTCTTCTTAATAGGAATCAATACAACAAAAAGTATTTTTTATAGATATGTGCTATTGCTTGTTATTCTTCTGTTTCCTGAACACTTACTTGAGGTAGGTGTTCACAACTGTAAATTGAGATTCAATCCAACTTGTACTGGAAAGAAACAAAATTCCACTTGCACCATGGCTGAGTCCTTAACATTATGTTCTCTTCTCAGGCTGCTTTGCCAAACTGCTTTCACTCTTCTGCAACTGCACTCTGATCTTCTGTTAAAGATTAGAAATCTGAGATACAGATTACACCTCTCAACAGAAGAAAGGTTCTTGATTCACTAGTTGGTCGAGACCAATCAACTCTGCTTCCTTTCTTCTTCCTGCAGTCTTGAAAATTTGAAATCAGAAATCCCTGATGCCTGTGGAAATCTCAGTGACCACAGCATCTTTCATGTCACACTGAAAGTCTACATGAGGCTGCAGCATGTCAGATATTGGATGTAAACTTTGTGTATCAGTTGAATATAACTGAATTATTAAATTGAGAGTACAAGAAAACTTCAGTAACAGAAGTTTACATGAGCTCTCAGCAGCCTCTATCAACCAATGAATGGAAATTCATTTGCACTGGCTGTAGGACAAACTATTTCTTACAGAAAACCTGGCCATTCCTATACCTCGGCCAAAAGGAATTACACTAACCTGGCATTCATGCAAACACATCAAAAGATATATGCAGAGCAGAGAAACATAATTGAAGTCCTAATCTCTTTAGCCAAAACCTGGTACAATTCCCAAAAAACTGAACAAGTTTCTCTCCCAGCTGGACTAATCTTTCTGTACAGCCCAAGGGAGGGAAGAGGCAGATTCTGGCTCAGCCTGGCAGTGCCTTGGCCAAGACCTAAAAGCAAAGTCCTGTGGGCAGCTTGGCTCTGCTGGGCTGTGGCTGCCCCTGGCTGCTGCACCAGGAGCTCCTCTTGTGGCTTGGTTGAGGGGGACTCACGTCTGAGGCTGTGCCCCCTCCTCACTCACAGCCCTCCATCCAGCTAGAGAGTGTTTTTGTTCTCCATGGCTGCTAGACAGACAGGGAACTACATAAGCTGCAATACCTTTTGTGGATGCTTGTACTCATCTACTCTGTTTTCAACACAGTTACTGAGTGAAGAAACAAAATAAGGGACTGCATTATTTCTCTCTAGTAAAATGACTACATTTTGCATTGTGAGAAGGAAAATCTGGAGCTACACAGCTTAATTTACAAAATTAAAATACTACCTGGTCTTACCCATTTCACTTTTTTTTTCCTACTAAATTTCATGTTCTCTCAGTTTGTTTCATGAAGCTTTGTGTTTTTCACTAATAAGATAAAAAAATTTTCTATTCTCAGTGAGCAGAAGGTGATGTCTAACAGACAGACCTCTACCAATTTATTCTACACAGGAAATGAACCACTCTTTCAAATATCTCATTAAATTTTGTTTCATAAATTGCTCCTATTTCAAAAAAAAAAAAAAAAACAAAACACCAAGCTTGTTTTTGAAAAGAAACACTGCCAGTGTCACCACCTATGAATACAAATTAGATATCACATTTGCTGAGTATTTTTACACATGGGATACCTACATCTAGACACAGGTGAATATTCAAGATCTATGTACAACATATTTACACTAATGATGGTCACTAATAAGAAAACATTGTCTGTTGTAACCTTGGTGCACACAGCAACTTTAAAAAGAAGTCCATTTTAATCTACATAGCAATATTAGAAAGACTTTTCATCTGTTGTCTTTCATAGCAATTATCTAGGTAAAAGGAGGGCTGGACATATGACTTCTTTATAAATGTTGAGCTAGAGCTGAGTGCAGTTGACAATTTATTGTATTAGACTTTATTCAGTGATATCTTTCCAAATTATTCCATCTTTTGACCTATAGCATGAGATGTACACTTTATATTGACTTCTATCCCACTGCTCACAGATGGTTTCTGGTGAGAGCTGAACTTGCTTTGAAAGCAAAGGATGGAGGAAACCTGACTCCACTGAAAGTTTAATACAATGGTTAGAGCATTTGTCTCCTAAAGAAGAACCCCTGGGTGATGCGTGAAACTTGTGCAAGGGCCCTGCAGGAAGTCTATGCCCCCTGAAATCCACTTATCAGGCTGGCAATACCAGGGCTTTCTCCTGCCAAGAGGTTCATGGCTGAGCCTCTTTCCACAGCAACAGCCGATATCCCAAACTTCCCATCTCCTGCTAGGAATCTCAGCCATTTTTCTTGGCAGCAGAGTATTTTCTTCTGGGCTCAGAAGAGAACTTAAATGAAAAAAAAGATTGGACAAATAAATCCTGGTAATCCAAATGCCTATTTTTAGCAAACAACAGGAATGAGAGAAATGGAAATGCTGAAAGGAAGGCTGTGGCTGTATGAACAAGTGCAGCCTACGCTGCACAAACAAGCAGCCCACTCGTTTTTCCTCCATGCCTCTAGACCTGAGGGCTACATGGTTGAGAACTTTGCCTTAGAACTCTAACAGTATTCAAACCACAGTCTTGGAGAAGGATAAGGATGGAAGGAAAATGTGCTAAGACATGTATTATAAAATAAATCATCAAAGGGATCAACAAAAAAAGGAAAGCTGTGAAAAAAAGGAACATGGCAAAAGGGAAGCAAAGAAAATGCTTGGGGAAGGAAGAGATTGGCAAAGACAGTGCTTCATCCACATAACCAGCTAGGGCTACCTGTGGAGGTAGCTTAAGGTAAGAAGGAACAGGCTGCTCCTCCACTCTAAACAAGACAGGTTTCTCTACAGCTATTGTGAAAATTAAAACAAAGAACAGCAAAACGCCTGATGCCAAAACATAACCCCCTGAAAACATCAAGGAACAGAAAACACTTTTATCTTCTTCCCTCTCATCTGCCACAGGCAGCAGTGCTCACCTCTGGAGCTGGGGAAGGAGTTGTTGAGCTGCTCCATCACTTCCTCCAAACCTGTGCTTGTGTCCTGGGGAGGGCTGAGCAGCTCATCCTCACCTGCAAAGCAAATCCACACCACTGCATGAGAGCCTGTGCTAACAGTTTGTATTGTCCAAGTCCTCCTCAAAGCTAAAGCTTTCACTCAGACACATTTTCAGCTTAGTGTACAATAAAAATTTCAAAGGTGAATTTTGTTGACTGTTACTGTTCTCTTTCTTTATAAGGATCTAAGGAAAATTATATGAGGAACTGGAGACTATTAACACTATTTTAATTTGTAGAAAGGGATTTAAGAAATAATTGACTCTGGTAAAAGAAGTAGGGTAAAATGTCTGCTAGGAACATCTAGTTCCATAAATGACACTCATCATTTCAGCTTCTCTTGTTCTATTAATGGAAAAAGAAATTGCTGTTGTGAGTGCTGCGTTGAGCAGCTTTCTAATAGTGCTGGGTTCATGTTGGCACTGCTTTGCCTAGCTGTGCAAATCAGTAGAAACCCAGATTCTCATCTGCATCAGTATTAATATTTCTGACAGTTTAATTGCATCAGATTGGCGCTCCAAGAACACTCAATTGTACTGTAAAAGGGTTTAGCAGCAGTTTAATAAAGCGAAATACATTTCTCCCACTGAATAATTTCTATAACCTGATTATAGGGCAGCAGCTTAATGGGGAATTTAATACATTTTATTTTTACTGGAATTTTTTTTTTGCTCATGGTTTCATATAACTAAAATCCACATGCTGTTTTTAAGGCAGATCCTAGCCTCCAACATAAATAAAGCATCTGGAAAAAATACACCTAAAAATATACTTTTAGTGAGACTCTCCTTTTTTACTAGATGTCTTTTATCTCTATTAAAACAGAAAAGCAATTTTGCTTGCTGTAATAACTGAGTTACATACTTCTTTTGAAAATGATTTAATGACCCTTTATTCTAACATGTCTTGCCCTATTTGAGTAGGAAACTGATTTTCTGTTAACATTTACATTCTTCAAACACTGAGGTGCTCCATGCTAGTGAAAAACCTAGAAAAAGGGATATGAAAGGAGCATTTCAGGGCTGTCTATATTTAAGCCAGGAGTTTAACAAGAGTTATTTCTGACCAAGAGTGATTTCTCCCACTCCAGCACAAGAAGTGGGATACAGTGTCTACAAGAAGCACTTAATTCATATAAATGATGGTCTTTGTATCAGCTTCTTTTATTCCATTAATGGTCTAAAAATAGTTGCTGAGGCTGCTTGCAGTTTGTTCAGCTTTCCACTGGTGCTGGGTTCACACAAATCAACTCACACCATAAGTTACTTTCACATCAGGCATTGCACTGACAGAGGTGTCTTAGCAGAAGCAATGTCCTTGCAGCCTTTGCTGAATGTCAAGGTGAAAACTCAGAAAGAGATCTCGCTGTTTCTACCCAGCCTGAGGATTTTATCAGCCTGAAGAAAGCCTCCCGGCCCTAAAGATCACAATAAAAGGGCAGTGGTTCTGCTGTCCTGTTCAGGAGCTGAAAACAGGTACCAATTTCCAAATGTCCTCATAAGTGCTGATACAAGATGAATTGTTGACCCTCAAAAAATGTTGTATTTTTTGTTTAAAATGCATTATTTTATTTTTTTTTCCCTCATTTGGATGATTTTTTCTGAGCATTTTCTTGTAAAGGACAAAAAAAGACATCAGCCAAGCAACTTGACAGAAATAAAGCTACCTTCAGAGCTCAGTCTCCTCTCTTTACCCAAAAGAGCCTTCCCATATTGTGCTTCTACAAAAAGGTTTAGAGAGCTAAGTGAATCTCATTTATTCTGGCGGTACCTGAACAAATTAAAGTTCAGAACAGCCTCTTGCCTCACACACCTCAGAGAACCTCCTCTGCTGCTACCCTGCAGGGGAAGAAAGGCCAAGGATAAGGACTTCCCCACTGGGACTCCATGAGGAGAAAAGCACCTTTCCACTTGCCCAGGTGTACTTCAAGTTGATAAGTCATAAGTTCTATTTGTAAATGAAGGCTTGAGTGGGTGAATGCTTTTACCAAAACACTGCTGGTGGAACACCTTTCACAGCAATCTCTCCTCGGGAAAGCAGAAAGACATAAATGCAGTGGGTTTTCAAGTGAAGAAAACAACCAAGGTCTAATTTTAAAGAGAAAAACATATAAAAAGCTATCACTACCTTGCCTCACTGACTGAGACACCGAGAGATCCTCAGTATTTTCTCAAAAATTATGGTTCCCTCATTCCTGGGCACATGGTTGCTGCATGGGAGCATTATTTACACCACCACTCTGGTTCCCTTCACAATTCAAGAGTATTTTAGGCTGCGCTTCAGAAAACCCTGAGCCGAGCAAGCAAAGCTTTCTGGTGTGAAAGGACACTTGACAAACTGAATTAATTGCAGTTTGTTAGCCTGGTTAGTAATTCTTTTTATAAGCTCCACTCCCTGCTGCCAACAGTGTGGCTCTGCTGAGCCTCAGTACAATCCTACTGATAACATCTCACTGTTCTCCCACATATTGGCTCAATCGAACCATTCAAATAAAATCAAGTTAAGTCTAAATATTTGCTTTAAAAACTTTTAGCTGCTTATATGACTCTATCATGTAATCAATTAATCCCAGTCTCGCAAGGTAAATGGGAATAATTTTATACTGAGTCAAATGAAAAGAAGTATATTTTTGTATTTTGTCCCTCTAAAGGATGAAAAACTACAAGACTTCTAATAAGATGTCTGGGAAACACTGTCTTCCTATCTTTTCTTTTAATTGTATTTTAATTCATGTATTTTACGAGATGAAATTAATGACATTTCAGAAAGCTGATGCAAATTACACCACTACTAATACGTTTTATCTACTCTGTGTATGGCATACATAAAAAAATATTTCCCCACAGGTAACATGATTGATGAAAGGTCCATTTTTACTTTTTCCATAAATTCCTGTTACCTGTGATTGTACTCTCACCCCCAGGATTTCGACTTCAGCATTCCTAAAGGTACAATTTATTTCACATTGTTTACTGCAGATTGTACAGAACCCATCTTGTTTGATGCTGTCTTAGGCTGAAATTATTGCTCACACTTGGAATGGAAGAAAAAGCCCACCCCTCAAAACCTGCATTTTCCACCAAAACAGCACATTAGACACAGCAGAATATGCCTTCCCAATAAATTCCACACTGCCATTGACACTTTCACTAATAGCAGTGAAAAGCTCTCACTTAAGCCTCTCACTAATATACATAAAATAAATTTCTCTGTATGAAGCTGAATATCATCATCAGACTTGAAACATCATCTTGTTGAAGTAATGTAAGTGCATTTGTTTAAAGATGCTGAAAAGATTGATTGCTTTTTTACTAGCAAAAAATCCTTGCCACTTGGTAATAAATACTTACTAATTATGTAACAGACAGGAAATTAGGAAAGTGCCACATGGCAGTTACTAAAAGCATCAAAATAATAATTCCAGCCCCCAGCTACAGAATATTATTATTTAACCTTACTCCACAACTCTCACAATCATTATCACATCGGATGTGATACTCAGGAAAGCCACTAGATGAGCACTGCCTGTGAGTGACAGCTCCATCCCACTGATTGAGCCACAACATATTAAAAATAAGATCACGTAATTGAACATGGGGATGACTAATCATACATTTAGTCTCTTAGCCATAATTAATATTATGTACATTTAAATCAGTCATGTCATGCTTAATAACTGAAAGTCAGTTTGAATAGAATAGTTAGCTTTTCAGTGACATTTGTTTTCAGAAGTCAAGCCCTGGCTGAGCTTTGTGTTTAATATCAAAATATCTACTGGGTGCATCACGATCAAAAGCAAAGCCTGAATCATAATGAAGATAAAAAGTGTAAACAGCCAAATGACACTGAAGATCACTGCAAACATCTACTTCATTTCATCTGAACTAAACGGAAAAGTGTTTTCTGTCTTTAAGGTCTTTTCTCCTGGAAAGTGGGACATAATTATTTTTTGTGAAAACCTGAGCTTCGTTATCTTACCCATGGTTTCTGAAGTCTGGCTGCCAACTACACGAAGAAGCATTGGCTGACTGCTGCCTGACCTCTGCAAAGAGGTAGAAGGAGATGACAGTGTTGTACCATTCACCTTGGCATCTGCCTGTGGCTGAAATTGAAGAAAAAAGCAAGACATTGTTATTAACAGCTCACGACTTTATATCTTGGTAATTTTTATTTACTCCACGAATACACACAATTTTCAGTCCGTTTTTAAGTAAATTCATCCATGCAACCAATGCATTTTAATTCAGAATAAAACAAGGAAGAAGACTAAATAAGAACTCCAAAACCCAATTCCACATTCTCACTTGCAGCCTGTAAAACAATTTTGTACTTTTCTCTGCCTTGCCTCTACAGATATGATTTCTTGGTATGTTCTTGTTATTGATAACGCTTCACACCCTGTTTGGAAAATTACTCTTCACAGACCTAGAAGAAATGCCTGAGGACTCACCTGCTCCAGCAGCTGCCTCAGCCTGTGCAGCTGTGATTCCAGCTGTTTGTTGTGATCCTCCAGGATCTGCATCCTGGCTTCCAGGCGGCCCTTGTGCTGGCGCAGCAGCTTGGCTTCTGCAATGAGCTCAGCGTCACGGGGGCTCTGCGGGGAAACCGGCATCATCTCTGGGGGGGACGGCAGTGGAGACAGACCCTTGTGGTCATGCTGCTGCTTCAGGCGGTCGTACTCTGCCTGCAGGTTCCTGGTGGGGAGTGACAAGGGGGCAAAAGCTTTATTTATGGCCCCTGCATGGGGCAGTGACCAGACACCTCCTCTCGTGTCACTCCTTATCTCATGTCACTCCTCATCTGGTCTCACTTCTCAGGGCTCACCTGCACAGCTGCCTTTCCCTCTCCTGAATCCACACACACCTGTGGGCTTACCCCCTGCAGACCCCCACAAGCTAGTATCAGATGGATCGGTGATTCAAGTTGCCTAAAGGCTCTTGGCATCATCAGAACTGACAGCTGGTTCCCTCCCAGGGCACCTCATGCAGGAGGCTCCAGACACCCTCCCCAAGCCAAGAATGGGCTGTCCTGGGCTCAGCCCTCTCTCAGCTTCCTGTCCTTTATCCTTCCCAGCAGAAGTGGGACTGCCAGTTCCCTTCCACACATGGCTGCACCTGAGGAGTCATTAGCGCTAAAGGAGGACTCAGAGTTATCACAGCACCTCACAAACACTGAACCAAAGCAGGTGCCACCTGGCTGGTTGATGAATTTTACAAATGAGAAACATCAGAGAGGCAGCCACACAAAAAGCCAGAGCAAAACACAGAACTTGGCTGTCAGTCAGGTCATATCAATCCCCTCTCTTCAGATCTGCAAATGCATTTCCAGCCTAGGGCTAAAATTATCAACTGAAGATGAGAATTAGTGACCCAGTCTGTTAAACCGAACTGCACTGATTCTTGGGGCTATAATTTCCATCTTCTTTGTCCTGCCTAGAGTGTTACTGCCTACTGTAACTTTATGGCACTGCTAGGCTTGTTCTTTTATTCCATAAAACTCCAATTTTACTTCAGTAAAACATTCCATAGATTCATATGATCTACAGTGCTCCATATGAAAAAAAAAAAAAAAATCTACCAAGCAAGGAAAGCACAGAAGGTAAGAAACTGAAACCTTGTTAAAGATAGTAGTCCATAACCGCAAAAATAGTAACTTGTAGCAGAAACTTCATAGGCAAGGGAAGCCTAACAAACTGCACTGGGATTTTGTTGCTATGATGTTCTTTTATAGCTTCCCAGAGGGAGAAAAAAAGGCTCGACACTCCGGTAACTGCTTACTCATCACAAGCAGTGACCCAGATTTTACTTTTTCCAACTCACTCTTATTTGTGGTTGTGAAAACAGACACCTTTTGCCTGCAAATCACAACACACTCTGACAGTTTGGTCTGGAAGCTTAACAGCACCTCAGAAACCTCCCCAAAAAAACCCACTTCTAAAAGAATATTATTGTGACCAGAACTAAAGCAGGAGGCATCGTTTCACATGGCTGAGAAAGCAATGCCAAGAACAAAGACAAGCCACTGACTGCTCTTCAAAGGTCCCTGTGCTCCTCACAGCTGCATGATGGACATGTCCTAACCTGGGACTGTGGCACCCCCAACAACACAATCCCTAAGGGATGTCTGACTTACATGATTCTCCTCTGCAGAAATATTAAATTATATTAAAAAGGGCTAATAATTTTTAATTTCAGGCTGTTTCAAAATTCAAGATTTCTTTCCTTAAAACCCACACAAAGAGGGACAACTATAGAAAGTTTTTTTTTTTATTTCCAACAAAGTTTTTTGTTTTAAGGAAATACAGAGTTTCAAGTTCATGAAAATTATCTGGAAACAAAGGACTATCTATACTGGGAATAGATATTGTCATGTAAGTTATGCCTTCCACCTGACTTAATGTCTTCTGATATTTCTAGCCAAACAAACTGGTGAATATTTAATAAAAATACAAAAGGGAATAGGAAGGAACATGACAACATGTTCATTACACACAGTGTTATTGCTAACTGAAGTTCATACAGGACTGATCATTAAGCCTGCTTTTCACGAAGTCCACAGGTAGTGGCTGTCACTATCCCATGAGGAATTGCCCAGATGCACAATACGGGCAATACTCTATGAACAGCAGACTCTAAAGTTTGAAGTGCTGTAAAGCAAAAGATAAAACATCACCCTAAGGGAAACTAAATAAATGCACTTGGTCACACTTACAACACAATCAGATACCTTGCTACAAAGAAATCTGCAATTATCACCTGTATCAATATAGAGAAGTCCTTCTAGCAAGGGCGGTATGGAAATACAAAGACAGACCAGGGAGTCATTCAGATAAAAATCCTTTCATGTCTGATAAAAAAGAATTAAAAAATCTTTCTGAAAGCCTACAAAAAAAAGAAGTAAAAGATACTGCCTATTTTCTAACCAGAGGTATGTCTGGATTTCAGAGTTCTGTAATTGAGTACTGTAATACTGTTGGAACAAAGGAATGCAATTTTGAAGGATGCATGTGGGTTTTCCCAGTGCACCTCTATTACTGAGTTTTCCAGCTGCACCTTTTCAGTCTAGCTACACAGTCCTCCATCCAGAGAACTGAGATTCATTGTAGCTTCAGAGGCATAAGAGTGATGTGCAGTGCACACCATCAATAATATCATAACTGGGATCTAAACATACAGCAATGGAGAGGTGTATTAACATAATGGAAAAAAGCTGAAAATTAAGAAAGAAGGAAAGAATTTGAAAACTGCTTTAAGAATATCCCAAGAGAGAACAAATGGATCTTATTCCTCCTTCTGGACTGCTGCTGTGAGCCAGGCACCCAAAGCACTGCCCACAGCCCTCAGGGTTCTGAGGAGAGGCACTCTCTGACACTTTCACCATAAAATGGGACATAAGAGAAAGGGGAGATACAAACATGCCCCTCTCTAAATGTATGCAACTGAGCAAGAACAGGGAGTACACAGAAACCTCATCTGCCTCCACTACAGCTCAGGGTGGGTGACTTTGACATCTGGCTGTCACAAACAAACAAACAAACAAACAAACAAACAAACAGTGCTGCTGCATGTACTCTTCACTGGCAAAATGAACCCTTCTTCAGTAAGAGAATATTCAAAAAACCCCATATATTCCACTTACAATGCTAGCAACTCTTTGAGACATTTGTGAAGAAAAGTAACATAGGAAGCATGCAGTGTAACCTTGATTTATGCAACTGTACAGAGCTGAGTAGTAAAGAGTGCATGAATTATTAATCACATCTATCACTGGCAGCATTAATTGCCTAGTGACAGAAATCCTAGTGGACTCTGTTTGCTGAGTAGTCCTCTCAAAGGCAATTGAGAATTTGTGAATACATGTTATTTCTCATCTTCCTACAGAAAATTAGTGGTCTGAAGAAACAGACAAAGATGGTAACTGAACCACCTACCCCCTGTCCCTCACTAGAGTGACAGTGTTTACTCAGGATGCTTCACACTCCGAAGATCTAGTTCCCCCCTCTTCAATGCCAAAACAAACACCAAAAGGAGCCACAGCATGTTTAGAAAAGCATCACTTTCTTGCTATTGGCAACTATACAGAAGGAACTTATGTGAGGAGGCTATTCATCATTCTTCAGATTTGAAGGAACATCAAAACAGGGCAGCTTTGAGATTCAAGGTATCAGTGCTTTCCCTGGTGGCACACAGCCCACTGCACTCCTACTGCAAGTCAGGAAAAGCAAAGGAACAGCAAACAGCTCTGGCTGGAGATCTCATTTACTTAGTTCTTGTCACAGGACAGCTCAGAGCTGGGAGGAAGAGGAGAGAACGTGAGAGAAGTCTACTTCTTATATCCAAGACCTCAGTTTAACTAAAATATTAGGAAACATTCACTTTCCTGACTCATTAAAATAGCAGGAAGGTATTTTACTTCTTTGCAAAAAGTTTTGACTCTGTCACTGCAGAACCCCATGCCTTCTATTTAAATGCCACTACAGTACATCCTAGTCAGTATTACCTATCCTACTGTATAACATATGTAATGTATTGCTTTAGATGGACAACAAAACTTGTCTTCTCTCTCTCTGAAATACATTCGCTCTTGAGGAAATAGTTTTGGAGAGGGTTTTATAATTTGATTTTCCTTTTATATTGCAATACAGTAATAACGCCTTCAATAGCAAGATTGCTTTTTGTCTACTGAATACCGAAATGGTCTTATCACAATACTCCATGTGATGCAAAACTCAGCACAAGCCTGAAGACCTAAAACTCAAATAAAACATTTTCAGCCATTGAAAATACTCTCTAAAATGCTCACATTTTAACAAATATAAATTATTTAGCAGTCAAATCTTAGCCATAAATTATTTAAGGAAATCATACTTACAAGCTACAGAAGCACCAAGGTCTTAAAATGCTAGCAGATAAATAATGAATATCTAACAAGAGGTCCTTGGAAATGACAAAACCCCAGTCAGAACCACGTCACAGCTTGGTTAGTTTGTAAGTTAGAGAACGCATTTCAGAAGAATTCAAAATAGGCAAGAGAGCTTAAAGATTGTACAAAAGCAAGACCTCAGAATTACAATTTCAAAGAGTCTTCTTCATTTAAGTAACAAGTAAAGATGAAAATATCTGGGATGCCAGGAACTGCAGCTCAAATGAAAGTCAGAATTCAATCAACAGCTCAAAAGAGACAAAGCAAAAGAGACAGGGGCTTTTTTGAAAAGCAGGAAACTGTGGAGAGCAGAAGAAAAATAAAAATGACAATGAGGTGCTCCCAGCCTCACAGCACTGCTTCTTCCTGGTACTTGATACTTGAGGCATCACTTGTGGCTGTTTGTGGCTGCTTTCCTGGGAGTTGCTGAGAAGTGACTGCATGGCCTGATTCTTATTGTAAAAGTGTGCAAGATACAGCAGAGAGAGCTAAACCTGAGTTGTCAGAAGTGATCACAAGTGTGTGCAACAGGAGTTATGTCAACACAGGCAGGAAAGGGCGACTCATGCACCACATCCAGCTCAGCAGTGGCAAGGAGATGCACCCTGGGAACAAAGGAACAAAGGAATGCCCTCATCCTGAGGGAGTAACTAGAGTTTACATGGAAGGTGTTTTATGATATGCATGGGAAGGAAGACGTGTTCACCCACTGGAACCAGGTTCACACAAGGAATTAGGTGTCAGGCTGCTGATTACCTTTGGCAACAGCCAAGAAAGTTTTGTGCAAACCCAACGGAGGAGAACGACTGGGAAATGGAAATCTACAGGGACAGGATTGTTTTTAAAAGTAGCTAAGTTATATGAATGCCTCCTGACTGATCCTGTCTGAAGAGCTTATTTTTCTAAACAGGAATCAGTGTTTCATCCATAAAATCATGGTTATCTGGCTGTGACAAGCAACCAGGGTAACAATAACTTTTCAGCATTACATTTTACATACAAGTTATTTATAGCAGTTTGCAAAGACAGAAGTCATGATTTTGTTATAATCAGTGAAAATCAGAGCAGTGTGACCTCCATGCTGTGAGACAGAGACAGAGACAGAGCTCTTTGGGCTTGCTGTGTTGAGCACTCACAAAAGGCAAGGTTGGTGGCATCCCTTCATCCATAACTGTGCCTCCAGTAGTACAAATGAGAAAAACAACCTTACAGACTACAGCTCTAGTTTAATCCAGGACTGGTGAACTTCAAACCAGGTATTTTTAAGGTGTAATTCCTGCCAGAGATCTTTTGCCATCCCTCATCAGTAATTGCTAAATTAAATAAAGCCCATGCTGAAATTTAAGGCATGAAGTCCCAAAGGGCTTTTTAGCTTATTTAGCTACCTAGCTCCATGTTATACTAGTTTTCATAGACTACCTTTCTAATCTAAAACTAGTCTGCTTTAAAAGTCACCCTCCTTTCTGCTAGGCAGCTTATTTTGTATACAGAGACAAAAGCATTATAATTTTTTTCCTTCTCCATGATTCACTACATAATGCTGTTTAAAAAAAAACCCAAAAAACACCCATCTCCTGAAAACGAAGATATCTTACCACCTGTATTGTACTAGCTATTAGATATTTCTTAGCTACAGTCCTGAACATGCAAAATGTGATGTCTTATTTCAAAATACTGATTTTTCTCCAATACAGAAAGTACTTGGGCTTTATGTGCTATGTAGTATGAAGTTTGTGGTTTGTTTCAAACAGAATTTCCCTATTGCTCAGGGAGCAAGAGCTTTGTTTACTACAGCTTTCTGTGTGAAATATCTTCCTCATTCTTGATGCCTACAATCTTCTCCATTCTCTCAAACCCTCCTGATAAAAGGTCTCTGATGGAACCCCTGTAATTGATTAGCACCATCCAAAGAAGATATACATGGAGAGAAGATCTATGACACTGCCAACTCTTGCATTATTTCCTCGACAAGCCTAAGGTAAATGATTAGTGCATTAAACCCTCAGTGTAAGCAGAAGTACCTAACTCTTACAGAATCAAGAAAAAAAAGCACAAAAATGCCAATAGAGTGTACTATAAAAGCTGCAGTGTAGAAGACAAACAAAACCATGCTTTTCTGGTAGAACTAAATGATTTATATCTGACAATCTGGTTTTGGTAATCCACAACTGTAATTACCTATCTTCCAGGGTCAAGATCTCCTGGTTTTTGTGCTGATGGCACAAGATTCCAGAGTATTGTATAAAGAGGACTGCAGATGCTTCAAGTATGCAGTTGGGGCTTTTTTATGGTGATTAATGAAGATAACTTTAATTAAATTTGAAGTTAGAAGTGGTAAATGGTACTTTGTATTGAAAGACTAAAGAAATGGTAACAAGCAACACCAAACAAAGAGAATGGAAAGAGGACCGAACTTTTATCCACTATGAAATTAGTCATATTTGTCTTATTTGTCAGAAGGAAATGCAGTTTTATAACTCATTTTATCCCTAAAATTTTTACCAAACCGAATTCCACTGAACTGTACAGTGTAATTATTTTGCAGACCCTTTACTTCAAGTTCAGCAGCTGGTGGTATAACTCACCTGTTTTCCTCCTCCAGGTCTGCAAGGATCCTCTCCAGTTCCCCTCTTTCCTCACTCTCCAGAGAAATCAGGATCTGGGCAGGGCTTCGGGGCTGGCTCAGGGGGGACTCCTGGTTCAGACTTTGGCAGTAGTGCTGGATTAACAAGTGTTCATCATCGCTGGAAAACAGAGGAGGATGAAACAGGCTGTTCCCTTCTTTCTTTTCAGCTTCACAGTGAATACGAGGAGATGATTCACTCCCAGTCTCTCATTTCTTACAAAGAGATTTGCTGAACTCTTTGCAACCAACAGCAGAGCAATGCACCTTAAAGCAAATCTGCTGACCTGTTTTACTGAGTCTCTGGTAATTTTCCTTCTCTGCAGAGACCACCTCCCTCCTTCTCAGCTTCTCAGATACTTAAAGGCAAGTTTTGCAACAGCTGACAACCTCAGCTCTCCTCTTTTGACAAACTTCAATCAGGAATTTGCTTAAAAAAACAAAAAAACCAAAAAAACCAACCCCCCCGCAATCTTCTGCTGCCTGATCTGCATTGTGGAAGGGTCATTCAATCAAGGGCAATGCATTTATTTTTGTACCTACAAACTCTCCTTATGTAGTAAGTGTGTGCTTTATTTATCTTTTTTTTCTCTGTAACGTTCTAAACTAGGTAAACGAAGAAAAACCCCTGAACTACTGTAATGAAAGGATGTTATTTTCCACTCAGATGTTTGGCTTTTTTAAAATCTAAAAGTGATGTACACTGTCAGAATACAAATATATTCTGTTTAATACACATGATCTCTTTCCCTATTTCTACTGCTCCTGAAGCTGTCTGGCATCTGAAACAGAAATATCTCTAGAAGAGAAAAAGAAATACAATTCTGAAGACCTCAAACATCTCCCAGAACTGAATGGATTATTTTGAGTGTGGTTTAGGTGCTAAGGAGATGCATCCAAACCCTAAGCAATGCAACTTACACCAGCAGTCACTGAGAAACCATGAAAGGTTTCTCTTGACACCCTAAGACAGGGTCAATAAAAATGACACGGCTGCTGGAGATCTCATAGAATAAAATAATTCAGTCTAGTCAGTCTAGGGTTTTTTCCTGTTATGTTTCTAAACCAGAATTTAACAGGCATTTTGAACAGCTGTTATTGTTCAAAAACTATAATTTTCCTTGTTTTCATTTTGTTCTGAAAATGTTAATGATGCAATTTTATGACTGCAGGAGTGCCAAAGCAATGTAGAGCACATTAACATTAGTTCATAAAAGAGAAGTATTAATTTTTCACAAAAGGAGAGGCTTGCCAGTTCCTAAATTTATACTTTTCATGAAGCATTTTAACTGTGATTTCCTTCAACCACTGCTTTGCATTTATAAATATTCTTACGGATCATAAGTGAATTAAGAGTGAACAAGTGACATAACTACTGCAGTAAAATGTCACTTTACAAGTATACACTTTTTGTGTGATTTTCAGCCTGCACAGATATTTTATACATCATTGCAGTGACACTACCTAATGAAATGCTTTGTGATATATAAATGCTTATGTTGTGTTTTTATTTCCTGCCTTCCTTTTTTCCATCTATCACTCTACCTGTACTGATTAGCCAAATAATCCAAACCCTGCAAGAATAACAAGTAATACTTAAGCATAATCTGACAAGCAAAATCGAAGTAATTAGAGTTGTGAATTCATGTTAAGCTTTGATTTTGCTGCAATTTGTATCTATCTGGATAACATTTCTTCCAAAATTCAAATTGCACAGTTACATTCTCATTTTAATAGTACAAATTGAGGAACAAACTGGATAGTTAACTTATTAATTGAATCATGTTAGTACAAATTCCAGTTGAGCAAAAAAATGAACTGAACAGTAAGACCAAAATGTAATACAAGAGATACAGTGTATGCACGATTTCTGTGACAAGGGCACTGAAATATTTCAGTGGAACAACACAAAATTCCATCTATTAGAGCATTACTACTGTCCATAGTAATACAAAATTAACATAGGACTTGGAAACAAAGTTTTCATTAACTGCACAAAACTATAGTGACATTGCATTCATACTGTCTTTGAGGCATCTTTTTTAACTTTCCCCTTTTACCAATATATTAAAGCAATGAACTTGGTTCTATAGGGTATTTTCTTTCAAAACTGGTAGGCAACAATCCTACCAAGTAAAAAAAGAAACTATTTTGAAACAAAGAAACAGCTTTATCACTATCCAGGAACATTATGAACTCACAGGCAACCAATCAACCTCATAAACTGCTATTCAATTGGAATCTCAATTTAAGTGAACAAAAATTGGCCAGAATTCTGTTTGTAAAGGAATGCTACAAATTTGATTGTCTGAATTTTAAAAAAAAATCCATTGCTTAAACTCTGATAAGGATGAGCTCATGTAGAATAGATAAAAACAATTTTCGAGAAGTTGGGGTTTCCATATCTGACTGATTCAGAATCCATGCTATGGCTTCTCCTACACAGTTAATGAACCAAGGCCAAATTTTCAAACACACCCATGACGTAGCTGCTTCTGTGCTGTCTTCAGAAACATTACTCACCATTAGTTCTATGTCATTTTATTCAGAGAATAAACAAGACCAAGAATATTATCAGAGGAGAACCACAAAGGGTTTCAGTGAGATACCAGATTTAACTAACTCTTAAAAATCAAAACTTTTATTTATAACTCTACATTTGAAGTAATACAATGAATGCTTGTCAGTGATCTGTTCAACTTACAGTTTCCTACTGCTAGTATTTCATGGTGATGATCAGTCCCTCCTGGCTTACACTTGCAATGTATTTCAGGTATTTGTAGACCAAAGATTTCTGTTTAGCCTCATTTATGTTTTGTATGACACTTTTCCCACATCAACATTTTCTAGCTTACAGCAATTTAACCGTAATTAAGCTTGAACAAAGATAGAAGGGGGCTTTTTGTATCTTTGTCCTTAGAACTCATCAGGCAATGACCATATTTTGAATATGGAAATTATTTGCTGAATGTATCAGTAATTTTTGGAAAGAAATTAGTAGCTTTAAAATTGAAGGTATCAATAATTTGTTTTATAATTTTGTTTTAAGCTATAAGCCATTAATCCAGACACTGTGATAGGAATTGAAGAGACATGAGCACATCATTAAATTGAACCAGATGTGATACATAGCCTTGTAAATTCACCACCACAAAATTTCATTACAAGTTATTAACCTTCCCAAGAAAATGCATGTCAAAACCACAAAAACAGCCTACTTACATGCTCTCATTAGGTGAAATACTGTCATTTAGGTAAGAACCATTGGTGTTCTCCATTTCTGCTAGCCTGTGGAAAAATAAACAAGACTTCTTAAAATCAATTATGTTTTTTCAAAAACTTTGTTTGTTCTAACATTCTGGAAAGAATTAAAGAGTGTGATGTTTTTGATGAATTTTAAACTCAAATTAATTTACACTTGCTGTTGATTACCAAAAGGTCTTGTAATAAGCTATAACAAAAGATTGTTTGTTACAATGGCCTGGCTAAAGTCACTTCTAAGTTTTCAGACCTTTCTCTGAGGTTATTTTCCAACTTCTCTTGATTAATTAATTTCAAAATCAAAGAAAAGCCTTAAGATGCCAGGAAATTACACACATTGCTTTGTACCTGGCAATGTCATTGTCAAAACTCTAACAATCAGTCATTTCTCATTAGTTTTCACACTCAGCCCCTCCTAAAATGTTCTACATAATTCAGAAACACCTCTTCTGATCAAGTGGTACTGGAGAAGAGAAAGAGGCCAGAATAACTATCTTTTATTACCTCAACCCTTGAAAATTTACTTGCTTGATGGAAAACTATTTTCATATTTGCACAATTAATCCACTTATTGATTCTTAGGAGCAGTATGAAAGCAGAGAATTGAACTAAAGCAGTGATATATCACTATTTTAATCCTCCAAATCAAGAAAAAAACCCTGCTTGTGGTATTTCATGAAGTGAATTAACATTATAATGGCACCTGAGATTCATATGAGAGTTTGGAGGTTTCTGCTCTTCTCATTTTTACTATTATATCAGAGTCCATATTAAAAATTAAACCCTATGTGGAACCATAGAAGGTTTTGGGTTGGAAGGGGCTTTTAAAGGTCTCCAGTCCAACCCCCCTGCACTGAGTAGAGGCATCTTCCACTGGAACAGGAGGCTCAGAGCCCTGTCCAGTCTGACCTCAAATGTTTTCAGGGATGGGGCATCTACCACCTCCCTGGGCAACCTGCTTCCACTGCTTCATCATCCTGATGGCAAAAATTCTTTCCTTACATCCAACTCTTTTAGTTTAAAAAACTACCTCTTGTCCCATCACCACAGGTCCTATTAAAATGCCAGTAGCTGAGTCCACAGCTCAATGAGGACCCTAAAGGACCTAAAGACAATTCTGACCACACAGGTGCTCTGGCATGCAAGTTGGGATGGGCTGGTTAACAGCAACCAGACAATGCTTCTGCATCCAGAGCCTGGAATGCAAAACCCCAAATTCTATGTTTCTTTAAGAATTGCTCAGGTAGCCTCTAGCGCTTCTTTTTTTTTTCTTTTTAAAGTAATTTTAGAGAAAGATCTGCCTAATGTCCAGCTGGTCTCATACCTGCTAGCATAATGTTCAATGCGTGAATGAGTATCATCGTGTGAGAGCTGAGGGGACGAGGCAGGCCTATAAGGCAGAAAACACTGATTAATCACAAACAATACCCCTTCAAAAGTAAAAAGACACTTAGCTATGCCTATACCCTCACATCTCTATGCCTTATGCCATGTTTGGTAAAAAGCAAGTTAGAAATCCAGGTGCTGTGTGTGTCTCTTCGAGCCATTGGTGCAATGTTTTGTGGTGCCACACTGGGGATTTTGACCATTTGCAATCCATCTGTTGCCATGACTCCTCTTCACACCAACTCCTTAAAGAAGCCTTTTCCAAAGGATTTACTCAACCATTTATTCAACCAGGGCTTTCACCCTGGTTTTTCCCTTCACACCTGCCTCCTTCATTGGCATTTCTGCTTCACACGCAGCCCTGCACAGGCTGCCAAAGTCCTGCTGGGAACCTCTCCTCTGCCTCCCACCCTGCTCCAGTGCCTGCTTCCAGCACATCCCACTTAAAAGAGCCTTTAAGAATTATTCCACGAGCAGCTAGAAATAAATACAAGAAACATGAAATGTCTGAAATGAGCCTTTAATAACACACTGCAGACACTAATGATTTTGCCTAACAATGTCCTTCAAAAGTTGCAATCTCAATGGTAGCTCAGTGTGTTATACAGGGGGACACTAAATTATGTTGGGTTTTCTGCCTGACAGATGGCATGAGGTCCTCTTCAGTTTTCTGTTGATGAAAACAATTCATAGGACTTTTCTCATCAATTAGAATATTGTTTCTTAGAGCCTCAGCTCTGGAAAACATCAGCATTGAACTGTGTTGTCTATGTAGTTCAGAAAGCACCCTTTGCTGCCACGTGGGATTTAGCCAATCTATGTGTATTGAGAGGTGACAGACTAAAAAAAAGTGATGCAGCTTCCTAAACTGCAATTGTATGGCCATTTTATACTTTTGCTAAATTTCAACTGCCCTTTATTCCATCTCTGCCAACTCTCCTTCTGGAACTCCTGAGGAAGGAGTTTCTCCCCATTTTGAACTGTTGGATACTGTGGTTCAGGCTGGGATTGTCCAAACGTGATTGTATTGCATTGCACAAGCTGATGGGTTTTGTATTTACTTGTTATAAATCAAAACTGTAATAATCTTCTGGTTTGTAATTGTTCCCATGTTAGGAGTTTGACAATCCTGCTGTAAATCTACTGGACTTCTCAGCTTACAGGTTTCTAATCAGTCTCTAAAGGGCTCTAGATTAGGATCTTTTTGAATTCATAGAGCTGGATATACAAAATCTGTCATCATTAATATCTCTTCTCACAGAACAGCAAAGTTTTTCCTCTTCAAGACTTTATAGGCCAAGTATAACAAATCTAATTTTGTCTTTGAAACGAGCTTTGGCCTCTACTTTTACTCATCACATATTCAAGCATTGATACAGCGCACCAGAGGACAAATACTCAGTTCATAGAGTTCCTCAGGGCAGCAGAGATTCAGTGGATGAGCAATTGCTTCTCTGACTCAATACCCCATTCTGTGTAAAAACGTGCAAGGAAGGGAGGGGAAAGATTCAATTTCTTTAGAGCAGTGGATCATGGAGCAAGATAATGATGGTTTTCTGATAAATTGAAGTTACCCTCATTTTTTCTATATTTTCATCATACAGCAGATGTTAAGCTGTTCTTAACTGGTACCATCAATTGCAAGAAGAGGTGTTGTTTTCAACTCACACACAAACATTGATGCTAAAACTGGGCATAGACTAGGAAATATGTGTTAAAAGTAGTTTCAATTTTGAGTTGGAACATTCTTTTAGTGCCTCTCACCCTGGCATTGCACATGTATTTGTACCAGTACTAAAGAAGAGACAGCGCTTGGTTGGGACCTACTGGGCAATGAGATGTCTCTTTTTGCAGTACTGCATGGCAAAAAAGTCAGGCCTGACTGCATAAATATATCCTTGCTGCCTTGAAATTATGCTGCAACTTCAAAAGTGACCAAGTTGTGTTGTAATATTTGTAAAAAATATATATATTTTTTTAAAGACAACACGATGTTGTGTAACTTGTTGGAGCTGATTCTGCTTGCTGCAAGCAAGGAGTGAGGCTAAAATTCCACATTTGTCTCTGCTTCAGAACATACTGCAATGGAGATATACCTCCAACAACTTTTTAGAAGTTTGCTTAAGAAAGCCAAACCTGCTTGACAAGCATTGCTTTATGTTGAATTCAGCTTCTCAGAGGTACTTTTGCCAGTCTCTGAGCAAACTTGAGAATGACTGTGCTGTATTTTACACACTCTTAGTGACCACCTGTGCTAGAGCTCACAGTTCTTCCTTTCTGAGCACACATACTCAGCACACCTACTTAGCTTAAACAGTCAGCAGGAAGGCTGAGTGACACAGCCAATATTTAGCCAAGATAACCATCCCTTTTACAAGGGCTCCACAGCTGCCTTGTTCATGCTGGGGTCAGCATGAGCAGCCTGGGAATTCTAGTCAAGTCAAGTGGCAAACACCACCTTCCTGCAACTCCCTGCACCCCTGGAGGCCTGGCTGGCAGGATGAGGGCACTTTTCTTTGTTCAGCATTTTAGTTGATGCTTCCTGGAAGTGTAGAAACAGGTAAATTGTATTTGTATCATCACAGTTCAAGTAAAAAGATACAAATTTTCACAAGTTGTGAACTGTCGTTTTAATGCCTGGCAAGCACCATATCTGGGCAAAATACTGGGTAATAAGCAGTTAGAACCATTAACTTCCAACCAAAAAAACCCCATTATCTATTTATAAACAGTTCCATGTATATTATACGTTGGTGTCAGAACAGCACTAGCATTGCTGAGTGCTGCCAGGTGTTGCTTTTCTGAGGCACTTCAGGCATAACCAGAAAACTGGCATGAGAGCACCAGAAAAAGGCATGAGTGTAGAAAACATGGTTTTATGGTAACTGGTGTGTCTACTGAAGCTCGAATCACCCTGTAACCGAGAAACAGCTTTAAACCTGGGTAGCTCAGCAGCTTGAATATTGCAGGTCAAGTGCTATAGCATGAAGGAAAGAAATAAAGTTAGCAGAACAAAATTAAGGGTAATTCTTTCCAGCCACTATTGATTTCTTACTTTTCTGCTTCCTTGTCAGTCCAGATGGAAGGACTATGCTCCGGATGACACCTGAGTTAATCTGACAAAAAGTGCAACCATTCTGCACAAATCCTGCTCCTCAGTAGCTCTCAAGTTTTCTCAAGTATTACATGAGAGTTAAACTCCCTGTAGGATATAACAGCAAACCTTTGGTGTGAAGCTATCAGTGTAGGCACACCACAATGTTATTACTATAAGTAACTAGAAATAACCATGTTATGACAGCTTAATTTCATATTATGTCAGACACGGCGATGGCATTCCACATGATCCAAGATTTCTTCGAATGGTACTTTTAACTTTGTAATTGTTCTGAAATAGAAGGAATCTAGATCCATAGTTGCATCTATAAAAGTGCATCCTCAAGCTCAAAGCCCCTCTATTTCAGTCTGGCTCCTGACTTTTGGCATTCTCTGTGGGTGAATTCTCAGCCATATAAGGTTTGCAATATTAGATGTGCTTCTTGGTTGCTCAAATTTCCTAGAGGTAGAGCACTTCCCTTAGCTTCCCAAGAGTTTGTGCTCCCAATGAAAATCATAAATCAATATTCCAATGTATACATTTACCTCTTGTTTATTCTACAAAAAATTCAATGGAGGTGCAAGCCATATACATTTCACCATATAGAAATATAAAAAATCTGTTTATTAGTTTCTCATTAGTTATCAATATGTGAAATAAAATTAATCCTTATTTAACATTATTCTAGAAGCGTCTGTGTAACACTAGAAGTAGCAAATGTCACAATGGTAAATATATATCTATCTTTAGTTTATGCTGAGGCTATTACTACAACAGTCAGACAATGCATGTGCTGGAGTGGTGCAAGAATGAATATCTATTCCACAGCTGAAAACCTCTGCTTTTTTAACCTCTGAAAAAATACAATAAACATTTCCCCATTTCAACCTGCCTTCACAAATCTGAATGTATCTATAACTCTGTAATAAAATACCCAGTGAGCTCTGGATTAACTGGGGCACTCGAGTATGCACGGTTGCACATAAAACCAAATCACAGCTTTATCTGCAAAACCGTGTCATTCCTGAAACTGAATTAAATCCATATCAAGTTCAATCTCTTGTCTTTTAAAAAGCATTTAGTACACATTCAGAGGGATCGACACTTACTCAGAAACACAGGCTTTTAAATGACAAACTTTGATAAGCATTAGTAGGTCTGCACAAAACCCCTGTTAATTCGATGAAAAATACATACTCCAGAAAGAGTACACAGTACAAAATCCATGACTGCTGGAAACTCCAGGATTTATCTCACTCAACTCGTTTGGGAACAAAACATTCCTTCAGAGAGTGCATCAAAGGAAATAATCATAAAGAAAGAAGGAAATGATCTCATGTAAAACCAAACAAAGAAATAAACAAAAAGAAAATGTGAGGGAGCGCAGCAGCAGTAGCAGCAGCAGCACACTTCAGCAAAAGTACTCACGCAGAATCTACTGGCCAGAAGTTGATCAGAGTAACAGGACTGCAAGACAAAAAATGAGGAGGTGAAGAGAAAGGCAGAAGAAACTCAGCAGCAAAATAATTACAGGAAGTTTAAAAAAAAAAAGGTCACAATAACTAAAAAGCAGAAATCCAAGAGACCAACATGAATGGCTGTGAAGAGCAACCAACCAAAAAGTGAAAAAAATATTGAAATCTAAAATTTAAAAAGAGAAAGAGCGAGAACAAGCTGCGTGCGATTGCCATTAAACAACTGATTATATGTGTAAAAAAACAATGGGAACTGGGTTAAGTCATTGATTTCTCCATGTGCATCATTACTGCTTTTTTTTCCCATGAAGACATCGAAGGCATTTGGTATGATTAAATTTATAGGCTGGGAAAAGAAGAAATCATCTAGGAAGGTCACACACACCGTAGCCTAATTGAAAAAATAAAACCAAGGAAAGATACCCGTTTGGAAGAAAATAAAAATTTAATTAATGAATCATTAGCCTCCCAACTGCGCATCAAATTTAGGAGTTTGTAAGACTGCCAGTAAGACTGTGAGTGTTTTTTTTTTTCTAACTGAAGCTGAAGTTCCTGTATAAGGACAGGTGAAAGCAGATAAAGGCAATGGCAACTGGAAGCCCAGCTTGTGTTTTCCTGCCAGGCGAGGTAAACAAAAATGAAAGACATAAAGAGGTTTTATGCATTTAGGAAGGGAAAGGAGTTGGCACCAGCTGGGGAGCTCAAAGGGTGTACCAAATGAATTGCTACTTAGATACTCCAGAGCTACTCACGTTTCCATGTTGTCTCCCTCCAAGACAGTCTGCACAGGCAGGTAGCCCATTCGTGGGTGCTTTGCAAAATATCTTTTTGTTCGAAATTTGTTTTTTAGTACCTTGGCAAAGTCACGGACGTCTTCTCCTGAAGTTGTCTGAAAGCCACAAATCACAATGAAATCATCTTTCATGAGGTTGTCACTGATTTTCAGTTGCCTCTTCCTTTGCTGGGTCACTTGGAAGAGCTGTGATCACACCAAGAAGAGCTGCCAACAGCCTGAGCCCAGAACTGTAAATTTTATTTGTCCATCACTGTCACCTTACAAAGCACTCCACAGACACTGCTAGTGGGGTGGAAAGAGGGAAAGAAAAGAAGTTTCAACCCCCCCCCCCCCCCCCCCCCCCCCCCCCCCCCCCCGCCCCGACAGGCTCATGCCTCACCTCAGATAATCTCAAGAAGACAAGCAACAATTAGATAACAATTTGTCATTTCCTCACCTGGCTGTGGGGGGGACACTCTGCCTGCTTTTGGTTCAGCATTAAAATGTCTGTAGGGGAGGACACACAGCCAGTCCATGTGTCCAGTTGGGTGCTTCACTGTCTAGATCCCAACTCTTACCACATGCTTGGCATGTCCATCTCATGGACCTGTCAATCTATGAAAGTCTCTAGGTACCTTTTCTTTCCAACTTCCCTCCTCAGCCTTCTGTGCCATTAATATTTTGATCAAAGGGAAACAAAAAGCTGGTGAGAGCTGCTGAAAGCTCTCAGATCAGTTATTTCTTCCTGCACCTGTTCAATGTGAAGCTAGCAGTCATTTAATATCAATACTCTGAGGAGAGAACAATTTGCATGAAGTTTTCTATTCCCTTGCCTGCAGCAGGCTTCCCTTGCTGCTGTAGGGACCAGCAGAGGAGCACAACGTAAATTTAAAAATACCAGGAAGAGTTTCAAGCATGTCTGCTGTGAAGATGCAAGACTTATTGAGAGCCTGATGAAGAATCAGGCAATTTTTCTCATGAGATTTAATGTAAGACTTCAATTACTTCAGTCAGGCTGCATTCCCTTCTCTGAACCTTGCAGAAAGACTAGACCCTGAAGTACTGATCTTTTACAGTAAATTAAGTTCCTCCTGACCCATATAACAATATTGCTTCTCCAATCTATCTAATTTAAAGGAAGGAAATTAGGGAAAAGTTAATCTTTCTGACATCTTTACTGAGTTCTATGCCTTCTGCAAAGAGAGGAGGGACGTGCTGGAACCTATCAGTTAAGCCAACCTTCACAGAGCTTCTCAAACACAGATATGTAGATTTTTAAAAGGTAGAAAAATTAGGGACACCCTGAAAAAGTATCTGCAGAAAGACTGAAAAGCCTTCATAGAAAAGGCAAATATTATCCCTGCTTATGACACCTATGAGCTTCATGTAAAGCTGGAAAGAATTTGGCTCCCTTTCTGGTCAGTCTGTCTGGCAGGAAAATTCAGTTGTAAGCAATGACTGGCAGGGAAGTGACACAGCAGAACCTATGAGCCAGTACAGCAGCATCTGTATTTTCAAGGAACTGAGATCATGTTTGTTATATTAAATATCCCTTCCTTAATTAATCAGAAGTAAAGATATCTGAGGAAGGGAGGGATGAAGTGTGCCCAGACCACCCAGAGGACTCCAGAAAGGAGATTTATTGAGGTGGCTCCCTGCCCATGCCCCTGCAGGAGGGAATTCCCTCTGCTGAATTCCATCTGCAATGCCTGCCAGGAGAGCTCTTAACCAGCCTGTCATCAAGAGAGCACACAGAGCACATCAGCTGGAAACACAGAAAAACTTTTAATATTTAATACTGATATAAATAGACTAAGCACAGCTTTCTGTCCAGTTGTTCACCTGTGCCATTTATAACCATTTATTAATGCCCTGTCTATTATTGATGTTGAGAACACTTTCTGTTGCATTTGACTCTAATTTGGATTAAGTGTTTTCAGGCACTAGCAATGAAACATTCTTTACTTCAGCCTTCCTGGGACTGTTCACCCCCTCTCTCCCCTGCCCCTTTTCCATGACAACCAAACAGTAAAATTCTGTGTTTGCACAGAAACATCCCAATCTAGATGGTACCACAAGAATCCCAAGAAGAAAATATGTCTTCCAGAGACAACTAAAAGCATCAGGCACCTCTCATACAATCCAAGTGCCATTTAAAAATGTTCAAGGAGCACAAGAAAGGCAAAGAAAATGTGATTATTACTTGGACAAGATGACAAACTGAGGCTACTTTCAGCCAAACCTTCTGATTTACTCCAAAGATGTTTTATTACATATGATTTTTAGAGTAAAATCATCCAGACCAAAATTCCCAGCAGAACTGGTTTATGAGGAAGAAACAGTGGAGTTTCAGCATCCCAGCTCTCTTAAATCAAAGCAACATTTGGGCACATGGGTTGAGCATGCTTCAAAACTATTCTGAAACCAAACTATTTCATATGAAATAGTTCTTTTTATTCACACAGGAATAGCTTTACCACCAGCTGACTTTTGCCAGTTTGGTTTAAGAAAGTGCCTTGCCAGCCCCCTCCCCAGACCTCAGCCCTGATTGGAAACCCCAGATGTACACAGGTCTATCAGCTGGACACATTTCCTTCCAACAATGTGTTTCTTTTATCTGTGTGTCCCTGTTCATTAAACCCTAACAGAAAAATCATCCTGCATTTACATCTCAGTCTGTAAGTTGTCTTCTAATGCTTTGTTTGAAACCTCTTTAAGTCCTGTCTCCTTGAACAATAAATCGAGCTGCGTTGCTTTCAGGAATAATTGTTACAATTTTTCTGTCTAAATGAAAACTAGGCAACTGCCTTGCCCTTATTCTGACTCAACCTTTTGCAAGAGAGGGAAAATTATCACATCCCTCAGGTATTTAGCATGAGTTCTCAAAACTCCCCTAAGCAGAATTAAAGACTGCAATGCTCAAAAATTTCTTGACACTAAGAGGTAGGGAGAACAAAAATATCAGAACACTTCAGTGTGCACACTGAATTACTGCAAAGATATTATCAAAGAAGGCATCACATGTTTTGTGTCTGCCAAAACGCATTTTAAGGTGAGAGATTAGTGTGGAGGAAGACTGATAAATGCTCTGCCACCTGCATACTCTTTTTCATTCATTTAGAAAACAATTACAAACTAGACATAGCTTTGGTGGATGTTCAGGCCCCCAGTACTTGGGTAAATTTTTTGTAATAGCAGCAATACAAAAAAGAGCAGGGCTTGCTGTGTGTCACATTCACTTCCCCCTCCACCCCAGTTAATCCTCCTCTAATTCAGCTGGCTGCTTGTGCAGCCAGGCAAGGCACATTAGCACGGGTTGCTGGAGCTCAGGGAAAAATCCACTGGCTGTGAATGGCTCTTTATTCTGACCCAGCAAGCTGGATGTAGTGGCAGGTTTCCTGTTCACCACCACGTTCACCTCTTAGTAATCCGTATTTTCAGGGATAACACAAACCTGCTGGACACAGCGCTGCAATAAGTCGCTGCAGGCTGGGGGTGTGCCTCATAATCCTTTTTTATTTCTCTCTCCTCAAAGCACACCAAAAGTATAAGAAAATAGTTGGAAGACACTGGTTTGTGCACTCTGTGCACAACTCATAAAGCTCCCATGCTGTTTCTTAGCAAGAATAAGAGGGGCAAAGTGCAAAGCAAACCCGCAGTGAATCCAGAAAGGAGGGGTTCTGCTGCAGGTGGAGAGAAGGCTCCCAGGGAGTCAGTCAGTCAGTCAGTCAGTCAGTCAGTCACTCACTCACTCACTCACTCACTCACTCACTGTCTCACTCACCCTGCCTATCACGCAGATCACAAGATCCTGCTCTAGGAATGCCTGCAATGGAAAAGTCTGTTCAGACCTGCCCAGGCAGCACCAGCGATTCCCTCTGACTTGTGCAGCAGTTCAGGCAAATCGCCCTTCCAGCAACCTCAGTCCCTGAAAACCACAGCCAACGAATACCAGCAAAGAGCCAGGTAATGTGCTTGGGCTGCCCCTGCAGAGATTCCCAGGAAATACTGCCATTGAAAGGTACAAGTTGATAGATAATGCAAGTAACTATCCGTAAGCTAAAACTAACAAAAATTCTGGGCTTGCTTTACTGTCATATTTTAGGGGCATAAATTATTTTCTCTCTTTTTTTAAAGTCTCTAAGAAAAGCTGAGAGTCTTTACTTCGTTTTGACCATGCCTTTTTGCTCGGATGAAGATTTAAAGACTGTTCATATAATTTTATGAGGCTAGTCAAAGTATCATTTTGATGCTTTATTTTCACCATTTATGAGAACCAGCAGATGAAAGACCAGGAATAATCCTGTCTCACCAGGAAATGCTGACCAGAGTGCCCTGCTTCAAGACCAACACAAGCAATAGCAAAGGCAGCTGAAAGGTCAATCTTGCTACGTGGTGGAAGTTTAACTTGAGAGCGCCTCTAATTTATGCTCCTTTGCACTGGTCCTGAGAGGCCAAAAAGAAAAAGGAGCACACTGAGAGACCTAAATGCAGACCTATCAGGTGTGAAAAACACATTTATGCAAAACCAATCCTTTTAGGAGCTGTGAGAGAAGGGTGAAGACCCTCATCACACCCTCACTGTAGCACCCTGTACTGAACACCCGGGTTTCTCCCTTCAGAAATGGAATCTACCTTGCAGCCATGAGAATTTCTCAGGCATTTTATATCATCAAGTGATCAGATAATACAAAGGTACCATGAAATAGTGAAGAACTTAGAAATGAGACCATAGTGTTGAGGGGGAAAGCAAACAAAGCAGCAAGTTGGTGAGGAAAGGGGGAAAAAATTACACAGTGATATGGAGAAAACTTCGGGAGCCAAGATATGAATGAGTATTTGCACAAATCACGTGCTTCCAGAAGGATCCATAAAGTGAGCTACGGCACTGAACATGGAACAAGCCATTAGCACACAACAATTCATTACGACACGGAATTGTTCAAACAATGAACTTCAGTTTAATTCAAACCATTGGAGTATCCTTGACTAAGCACCGAAAATTGCTGGCATGTATAGTATATAAAATGGGATTTAATTATGGAGGAGGGAAGGAAAGCAGTCCTAATGCTTCATTACCTTGCACATAGGAAAATAAGTTTTTCCTTTCTACATAAGGAGAGACAGTAAGGGTGAGTAAAACAGCTACTTACTGGTGTGCAGTATTCCACCATGGGATAGTGCATTTTGTGACCTTTTGCAACACGGCCAGAGAAGAAGCAACTTTGGCAGATGTCATAGTTAAAGTGCTTTAAACTTCTGTACCTAAAAGAGGATAAAAAAAAGAATTCAGAGCTTTGTGTGTGACTGCTTCGTATCAGCCCGTCAAGTTTGCTGTGTTAGTAAATTCTCTTCTGTGAGATGTCACACAGTGTGGAACGCCCAGCAATGCTCCTCTGCCCTGAGGGACAGGCACTGCTGCCTCAGATGTTTGTCAAAGATCTCAATCTTCAAAAAAAAATTATTCTGTTGGGCAACAGTGAAGATTTCTACACATTCACTCACCTTTAACATAGGAAAGAAACCACCACACTTTTTATTTCTGTAACACTAACTTCAGACCTTTTGTTTTTCACCATGATCCCTAAAACAGAATGTCCTCAGGGAGGAAAATTCAAGAAAGTAAAGCACTCTCAATAGGTCACTCTGGCAACCCCCTCATGTCCTTCCTAGCACCTCTACAAAAACAATTTTCCTGTAGAGCATTCCATCCATGCAAAACTCCAAATGCACTTTTGGGCCATTATTTCATCTCATCAGCTCTATGAGGCAGCTAACTGTTGTATCTGCTGTGCTGAAGTGGTTGAAAGAGCCAGAGGCATAAGGGTTGTCTTGTTCCAAATACACGAAGCAGCTCAGCCACAACGACCTCAAAAGAACATTGTTTTACATGAACTGGGTGCACAGTATTAGCTTTCTAAAAGCCTTCCAATACAGTATCTTTTTGTGAAGTGTGTACACAGGGTGTCAATGACTTGCAAAGACAGAGAAAAAAAATCAGTGACAGACAGATTCTACTACCATGATAATAGATTTGTTATATAAATTTAAGAGACAGATGAGATCAGTCAAGTAAAATTAGACACAAACACAGAGCTCCAGTGTCTGCTTCCCGAGTTCTCAGTGCTCACAACAGACTATCCATTCACTTGCCATCCTTTGATATTTCCAAGGACTGCACTTTTCAGTTCCACCTACTTGTCTTTGGCTGGTTTATACAAAACTGGGTAAGTAATACAGTTATCCATAAACTGTATCTAGGAATGGGAAAATTAGATTTTGTGGATGTGTTGAATTACTCACATCCAATCCATAACTCTCCCTCAGTAATATTTGTCACTTCCCAGTTAAGATATTCACAGGGAATAAAAAGCAAAAGGAAAAGAACTTAGACTATTAGAGAAACAGCCTCAGATTCAAAACAAAGCAATAAATACCTTCATAATTTCCCCATTTCCCACTGCCTGTGGAACTGTAGCAGAAAGCACTGCCCCACTAAATGCATAAAAGCAACATTCATCTGCTCCCAGGTTAGAGCAAAATGATGGCTTTTTTGTGTAGCATTGCTTGCTGCTGTTATCTATCTGCGTTTCAGAAACAAAATTACAGAAAGCTCTTTGTAAACAACACGGTAACATAGAAGGAGAAATGCCAATGGTAAAAGAAGACTGTGTGTAAAAGGGGCAGAAACCATACAAAGCAGCTATTGCGAAGGAAAGTGATAAAACAAGTCTAGGCATAATTGAAAGTGAGTATTTACTTAGCCCTTAAGTGGCTTCTCAACAGGCACACCAACACACAGCCATTTTACAACACAGTGACTTATTCATTGCCATAGTAACCACGGTGTCAATCCAGATGTTTAAATAGACCAGCAACATTTCCCCCACTCCAGGTTAATGTTCCACCAACATTCTTTCGCTGAGAAATGCACACGTAGCTTTTACATGCCCGAGAATTTTCAAGGCACTTCCTTGCTTTATGCTATGACAGAAAGCAATTCATTAGGACCCAATTCAGAAAATGCAACTGCATAGGACACACTGAATGTAAGGCAAATTGTGTTAGTTGTGCAATCCAACAATGCTTTTGTTGAGGCATGGAAAGTCTGTGACATAGAGGAATGACCATATCTTAGCTGAGAGATCACCATTGTCCTCTTCAAGTCTCACAGCACTGTACCCAGTCTAGGCGCCACTCGCCCTCGTGTCCCCATCACAATTATTTTTTCCAAGAACACAATGCCTATAAAATGAAGCTCCTGACTTGCCTGGAATCAAGCAAGAGCACAGACGGCTGAAAGGGAGAGAGCTGTACCTGAATCCAATAATGGGGCACTCCTTACAGATGTTACACTTGGCTTGGTGCTTGGCAGTCTCAGCAGCAGCCACTCTGTGCAGAACAGGCAGCCACACCATGGACTGTGGTTCCAGCCTCATCCAGTCCAGGAAAAGGGCTGCCTCGATCTCTGGTTTGTTGTTGGCCTGCAATACAAGGGAAAAATGACAGGGGCTGAACACAACTGATCTGTCTACTCACCAGCTAATTAACAGTTCAAGCTGTCCACTTCCTGTCAATTCCATATCACTTCCATGAATATACTCCAGCTTTTCCCCTAGCCCAATTATTCATTAAAAAAACAAAAAAACAAAAAAACCAAAAACAAAACAAAACAAAAAAACAACCCAGGATCCTGCCTTCAAGCCAGGAATTGAAAACTATTATTAATATTTCAAACCTCTTTTTCTCTTATTCTCTCTATTACAATAGACAGCACTACCATGTACTTTGTCACAACGAAAATCATCCACTTAAGGATCACCTTTGATGCCTGATCTCACATTCCCTGTCTCTCTTATCTGAGCCTGCATAGCACTGCTTCTCACCTATTGTAAAAACTGTTATCCAAGCCCTAAAAATTGCATGTCTTTTGATTAAAATTCCTTTCCCCTTAACATCTTTCATTATCACACCAACCTTTCTTCATAATGCACATGTAAGGAAATCATTCAAATCTCTCTCAAGCCTGTTGTTGAACATGTAAACCCTCTTTCTCATCAAATGCCTCAAACCCCCTCTTTTCACCTGATCTTCCTTAAATTTCCCATCACTGACTGCAAACACAATACAGTTCTGTCCCACAATATATGATTCTCATATTCCATTATATCCCACACCCGTCTCTTTGCCAACAGCAGAAGAGCCCATGTCTCACAGCAAACCCATTCCTCTGCTGCCTTCCCATCCCATCCCAACCAGTGTGACATTTCAGGCATCTCTTCCATGGTAACTTCAAGGCAGCTTAATCACAGGGCCAAATCCCATTTTGCCAGGCACCACGCACCCCTGAAAAAATGATACGTAATCCCTACCCGAAGCACCCACAGTATGGAAAAAGAAAGCAAAGAGACAAAACCCACAAGGAAACAGGATAGTAGTGATCTCTGTGCATAGACAGAGGTCACACTGCACCAGCTACACACTGCACTGGACACTGCAAAGAGCAGTGCAGAACAAAGGCAAGGAGCATCAAAAGGGATTTAAAGGAAAACAGTGGAATGACGGAGTTAGTGTTTACAGGAAATAGCCCTCTGTTGTGCAGGGTGTCACAAAGCCTGCACAAAACTGGTTATCTGAGAACTTTGGAGATGGTTCCAGTACTGAAAGTGAGGTGATGGATCAGGTGGAAACCTCAAGGGGCTCTGGTGGGAGAGTGGGAGAAGGCAGGATGTGTCTGCACAGGGAGCAGCCCAAGTGATGAAGAGGGATAACATCGTGCTCTGTTTCTCTAAACCATCACTACATGCTAATTCCAATTCCTCGAGACATTTCCTTCCATGCTACCCACAGCAACAGCATATTTATGGTCTGAATACATCTAAATCCTCTGTTTTCCCTTTTCTCTAGGCTTTCAAATACAGCTCTCAGTGGGCCAGTCTTTTATATTTTAAACTTCACAAGGCTGACTGTCTTCCTTTGTGGTTCCAAACCTATTTGAAGCATTTAAATAAATAATAAGCATTAATGTATCATGTACATGGACCAAGATGAATAGGGGATTGAGTGCTGAGGATTTTTATGCTTGCTCTCAGTTACTTCTGCAGTTTCTCATGAAATTTGAGTTTAATATAACCTAGCTAAAACCTTATTCCACTAAAAATGCTAGCAATGAATTTCCAGAATAAAATATCCCAACTGATCTGCAGGAGAGAGAGCTATAGGGAAAACCAATTAGCTGTAATTTTGTTTTTTGTTTTCTTTTAAATCTAACACTGTTTATAACCTTGACAAACAAATTAACTGATCAATATTTGAAGGCTAAGAAAAATACAGTCTCTCAGACAGAAACCCACAAAAAAGATGTGAAATACAAACCCTGCAATATGCCCTGAATAATGCACTGCTTTAAAATTGACTTAAAAGGCTGCTGCAATACTTTAGTTCATTAGAAACCAAGATTCTTGGTCAGAGCTTCCTTCTTGAGATGTGTATTTGGGAAACCATCCAACAACTCCTATGACTATACTTGGATCTATATACATGGACTTCTAGTATAGTCAAAAATATCTTTTTTTGCATGTTTGGGCTAAAAATGTCAAATCAGAACATATCTACAATTATTCAGATAAAGTCCTTCACAATTCGATATTCACGAAAGGATTGTATTAAATGGAATACACACTGAAACACTTCTGAAGTCTTCTGCATTAAACTCTAGTTCTCTGTTTATTCACCTAGCTGCAGAAATTAGGAAGGCCCCCAAAAATAAAAAGAGAAAATCAAAAGTACAATGAAGTCCAGTCAACACAGTCAAGAGGATTTGTTCAGAGCAGTGAATACTGCGTTGTGCCACAGTACATCAGTGAATTCAGTCAAATTAAATTAATTCTGGAACTCCTAAGTGAAAGGCATGTTTGTAAAATATGACCATCTATATTTTCAGCTGGAAGGCAGAGCAATAAAGGGGCAGGGGAGAGGCTTTTCATGACTCACTCAGGGACCCAGCTTCAGCCAGAAACTAAACTGGTAAACCATTACCCTTCCTAGCAGACTACACTTTCTATACAGAGGTTCTCTTAGCCTCAAAAAAAAAAAAAAAAAAAAAGAAAAGAAAAGAATTAGGAGGATCTCTTTAATATACCATTCCTAATAGAAAAACATGAGGTGTACGGAAATGCTGCAGTGCAAGCTGCAGTCGGAATAAGAATGAGGCGCTCAAAGCACTGCTCTCCACTTGTAGCTGCTTTAAATTTGCAGGGAAAACGCTGCGGCAATGAAAGCCTTTCTGTAACACCCTAGATCTATTTTAATTTTGCAGTCACTGTCAATTGCCAGCAGTCCCAATAGCTGCCTACCCAGAGCTCCATATGGCGGCTGTACAAAACCTGTGCTCCGAGAGATTAGGTGCATTAAAATGTATCAGAACTGGTTCTGAATTATATTACATGAAGATTTAAAGCCACGTGGAGAAAAGCTGGTCAGGGTCAGACAGTATAGGACAGACAGTTCTCAGCTGCCTCCCGAGCTGCTATTACAATTTTCTTAATAATCTCTAAATCCAGTAAGGCAGCAGCTGAAGATTTTACATACAGGAAAAAGGCTGAATTCATACAGTTCATATCTGAAGCAACAAGATCAAGCTGTAAAGAATATTAATGGTTCTTCTCTTGAACACATTTCTGTGCAACTCACAATTTTTATGGTAATAACAGAGTGAATCATAAAGTAAAATTCATTAAGGCCTTTCCAGCTTACAAGTAACAATTTGTTATGGAGGACATTCAAATTCATTATGTTCCAGACATCTGTTTTTCAGTATTTATTTTGCAGAAACAATGGGGAAATAGGAAGTTGGGTGGTGCTAGCATCTTTATGCAATACTTAGGAGATGAGTTTTTTGTTCTTCCCTCCCTCTTCCTCCAGCTAGTAGTTGAAAAAATATCCCATGCTGTATTAACTTCGTCTGTCCATAATAGGGAATATGCTACAAAATACAGTTGGGATTTTACATGAACAATGTGGTATGCTTTTGGACTGAGTCAGATAATACAGTAGAAATTTCTGATAACAGTTCTGATTAGCTATATTCTGTTTATGTGCAATGTAGGAAATTGACTGGAAACAAATTCTTAATTTAACAGTGTTTTTCAGCCTGGGTGGAAAGCTTTACATTAGAAAATACTGTTTTGAACAAACCAAACAGAGGGATGGGATTCTCACAACTTGTTAAAGTCTAAAAATGCAGAGCAGCCAGTAACAGGAACCCTGTCTCCCCAGAGTCAGACCTAACCCTGTTCACCCTTGTCTTCCACTCCTGAATTACACTTGATTGCATTGATTTTTCAGTGTTGTGGCAAAGAATAATAAAATAAAAAAAACCACAAAGGCAGAAGTGAATTAGTGTAGTTTTATATGATCCACACTTGAATACCATTTTCTGCTCCCCAACCCCTAAACCATTTTAAAATAGCTTTTGAAAGCAGTTCACTTCTTCAAGGCTGCCTCCAAAGCCAGGCACAGGTTCACAAAATCCTGCTGAAATAAAACCAGGATTGCTGTTTTATGACATTTACAGCACAGCAGCTTGAGGAAGGATTTGTTAGCTCCCTTTGGCCAGCTCTCTCTTGTCAAAGCCAGGAGCAGAAGAAATATCCTATGAATAGAAACAAGGGCTGCCTGAATCTCTTAAAAGAGATCAAGTCCCTCAACAGTAACACTGCACTTGTAAGTTATTTTCATACAGACTTGTATATATAACTACATATAGTTGTTTCCACACAGTAATGGTATTTCCTAACTGCTCAAAAAATAAAAGCAATAAACAATGCCTCAAGAAACAACTGTCCAACCAATTCAAATCACAGCATTTATGGTCAAAGTCACTTTCAGGGTCCTGGCCCAGAATTTGTAACACTCAAATGCCACCTAAAAGGACTAACAGCTCTATTTTGGATTTTATTTGCTAAGTAAATGCACCAGATTTGGACCCACTTCCATGGTTTTAGAAAGCAGGCTGATCTTGCCTTACCATTGATCAAGTACAAATCTAGTAATGAAGACTATACAATACAGAATACTAAAATATTTGCTTCATCAAAGTGAAGCAAAACAAGGTTTAAAATATATGTATGAGCTAACTGCACATATTTTACCACTCCTTAGCTTCATCTGTTCTAATTTTTAACACCAAGTACTCGAACTCAAGTACATCCTTGAAAGAAAGCATACTTAAAGCATTTTATAACCAAGAACCAACTACCCAACATTTGACTGAGAAATGGCAAGGGACATTTTCATCTGAGCTGCACTCTGCTCTCTCATCGCATTGCTTCTAAGTCCCAATGTCAGAGTAACTCATCCAAGGCAGTGATGTGAATTCCTAGGTCCTGTTTACACTATATGAGGAAAGCATATTAATAATTTTCCACTGTGATTAAAACTGTGTGTCCTTCACTCTGTATCATTTCCCTATCCTGTTTACTTAAAAAACGTACTCACCACAGAACTAAAAGGAAAGTCCTTTCACACTGCAGCAACACCGAATTCACTCAATTTTTCATGGATCTATAGATTGCTTTGATGCATTCTGAGCTTAAGCTGAACTATACAGTCTTTAAGTGGTCACTGGATTAAGCTCTTTGCTCTCTAAACTTGAAAGTATTTTTTCTTTAAAATCTGAAAGCAGAAATTACACACCCCTGCCCCAAATAGGAAAGATGAGTCCCATGATACCTTTCTCCTCCCAACAACTTCTCCCAGCACCTTCTTGCAAATGAAGAAAACTACAGAAAGCACAAGTCAGTGATGGGGGAGTGAGCAGCAGTCTCGGGAGAAGGGGACCCAATTCTCACGAGCAGAGGTGTGCAGCAGGCAAGGCTGCTGCCAACAGCAGAGCTGGGCTCCTCCCTGCCCAAACCTCATTCCCAAAGACTCACTCTTCAAAAAGCAGGAGAGATTTCCCCTGTTATCAGTGGGAACAGTAAACATCCCCTTTTTTCTGCTGCTGTGCAGACAGACAAGGCCGTTGCCAGGGCACCTAACCTAAGGGAGCTGGGAGAACCATTTCTGAAGCACACAATTGTTGCGAATCTGACATGACTGCAATTATATTGCTGGCTTTTCATCACCAGAAAGAAGGAAGAAAAAAGGGAAGAAAAAAAACAAAACTAAAGAGAAAGCATTCCTCAACGTGGGCGTACAAAGAAAGACTTAAATTAGTTTCCATGCAGTAATGTAAACTACGAACTCCCACAATATTCTTCAAAAATGAATTATCTCGCTCCAGTAAAAGGAGGCTGCTGGGAGCAGCAGTGCTGTCTGACTGTCCAGCTTTTCCAAACTCTCTGTTTCCTGAGCTGCTCTGTGTTCTCCCCCACCAGCACTTCTGTGCCTGTCCCCTAGCCTGTGGATCCTGGTGTCCACCACCCTACATGGAAAGGACATCTCAGTGTTCCCCTTCTCCCTTTCTCATGGAAAGTTCTTATCTCTTTCCCCATCTCCACTCCTGACTGCTCCTTTCTTTCATTCTACCCACACTGTTTCCTTCATCACTATTATTCTTACTGCTGTTCTTACTGTCATTCCCTAAGAGTCACCCTTATTTTCCACTCCATAATTCTTTCTCCTTCATCTCATTTGGATTTCTGCTCCTCTCCCTAGTACTCCATCCCACCTATTCTCCTATCACCCCTCCTCATCTCGGCCTCCCTCCCCCTTTCTGTCCCTCCTAGATCATTTATTTTGCTGCAGCCCAGGTGGGAAACCAATTCTGGGTTTGCACTCCGAGAGTTAAAATGAAGTTTCATCCAGAGGAAAAAAGAGAGGATGACATTCCTCCTATTGCAGGTAAGAAGAAAACCTATTTTTCAGTGCAGGTAAGAGAAGGAAACCTCAGGTTTTATGATGTTCTGATTTCTGAGCATGCCAAAGGCTGTGTCCAGCTGTGCTTGGGCTGTTCCTAGAAATGCCAGCAGCTGGATGTGATACAATGTTCAGCCTGCTGGCATGTCTTCATTTCTAATGACAACGTTGCTAACTCATTTTGTTCAAGTAAACAGTTATCATAAAATCACAGAATCACAGGATAAGCTGAATTGTAAGGAACCCACAAGAGTCACTAAATCCAACTCCCAGACCTGCACAGGACCATCTCCAAGAGCCTTCTTCCTACTTAAAAAAAACGGGTTTGGTGTGTTTCATCACTGTGATTTTATATTGTTTCGTTCCAAGTGCAAACACACAGAATGGCAGCCCTCCTTAAAAAAAACCTATGGTTTAGCCTGATTCTGAGGTCACTTTCCTTATCAGTTTTCCAACAGTGTTCTAAAGTGCTGTTGACATTCACTTGGGAAAACGACAGAATGCGGTGAGTCCTAATTTCTGAGCAAGGCCATTTGTACAAAATTTTTACCATGGATTTGCTGCATAATCATTTTGTGTTGGTGTCACTTGAAAGCCCAACAGGGCAGTCAAGGCTTGAAAGCACCAGCAGGGTCTAACATAGCTACCAATATTACTGTGCACAGTTTATGAGCATGGGTTATCCACCCAGGACACAGCCCTGTAAAACACTCATTCTGAAATGGCACCAAGTACAGATTAGAATTATAAAAGGTCAAGACATGAATGACAGGAATAATAAGACGTAAATCCTGTAAAATTAATCTGTTAAAAGAAATGTCAAAAATACAGAAAGCAAATGTCCCACCACAACTGAAGTTTGTGGTGATTTTAGAATTAGATTCTTTTCATAGTCATTGTGTGTAAGCAGTGTACTTCCAAGCATTAATATTCATTGAAAACACTTGCTGTGTTTTGCTTACTACAGAACTGAAACTACTACATAATGAAACTTGAGCAGCAGGCAAAAAAGCAAACAACTCCCCCCTTCCCCAAGCAAACAAAAAAATCCCTCAGGGACAGTGAGGAGATGGGAAAAGAGCTATTTTCCATTGTAATGTAGGAGATGCATTTAGAGTTAATCACAGACCATACATTACCTCCCCTCCTCTACCTTTTCATTAAGCAGCTGTCCTCATCTTGTGCATTTTGCTGGTAGTTATGATGAGGATGAATAATTCCCTTAACTATCTTCTTCCCCAGATTAAATAATTTACAAGTTTGAAAAAGAGCCTCCAGTTTGCTGTGTATTCCTCAACAGATAGGACAGGAATTCTCTCAGTACTCTTTAAAAGAAAACTGGTATCACCCATTCAAGGAATGGAAGGAGCTCACTGAGCACTCCTTGCCCCTAGACAGCACTGCAGGCAGTCACCATTACTGCTCCTCTGGACATCTGGCTGTCACTGGTATGTACATGCCCAAAATTCAGATAAACCACTGCTGTTCACCTACATGGCAGCAATAAACAGTTATCTACTGCTGGGCAATAGAAAACTGTAGAGCCAGGAGCTGCCACAAGAAAGGCTTACACTGTTGGCAGGGTTCAGTTCCAACAGAAACCCCAATGACAATTATCTGCTCTCTGAGCCAATTCAAATACACCTCATCAAAGGAACAGTTAATACACAACGGCCACTCCATCACACGACCCACAGTACCCTAATCCTCATCCCAGGTTTTCAATCCTCCTCAGAACTACAGGCGAGCTCAAAATACCAATTGGAAAATCCAGAGCCAGCAGAATGTGAACTTACAAACTGAAAGCAGCTCCTGACGCTGGGCTCGATGTTGCTGCCCCCGAAGGAGGCCACCTCCCCCAGCTGCCGGGGGATCTGGATGGAGTCGTGCAGCAGCAACCCCAGCCGGCGCTGGTCACAGAAGCCAGTGGAACTTGCCACTTGTTTGAACAGGTCTGGAGGAAGGAGAAGGACACCAGAGGTCAAGCATTGTTACCAGGATGTGGCAAACAGCCCAGATCTGCGTCCTTTCCAAAGCTCGCAGGTGCGGTCAACAGCCTTGGAGGACATGAACACAAACATGCCTCCAACCTGGCTGCTTCTTTTCCCCATAAACACTGTGGCTTTTCCTGTCAAATGTGAGTCTAGTCTGATTTCTAATAGTGTTACTGGCTTGTAACTGGGAAGAAAGGCCCCTCTAACACAGCACCTGTGTCATTATGGATAATAGAAGCAGTGACTCTATATAACACAGCTAACTAAACAGCAGGATGTTCAAGCCACAACAAAAATGTCTTAGAAATAATGTTTAATGGTAAAATAATTTCACAGAGCACTCATACATAGAGCACCTTTTCAAGTCTTAGCAATCAACATACGTCTCAGAGAATCCATTTCTCTTCCAGATGAGTTAAAATGATAAACAAGAGCTCCCTAATTTTGATATACGATGATCTTCTAATTCAAGAGAATTTCTAAAATAAAAGAAAAAAATTACCATATGGCAGAACCTGCCATTCCTCAGAAATTTTAATATCATATTAATTTTTTGCTTCTTAAGTGAAACATCACTTGAAGCCATGTTCCATTATTGTATCATTCTAGAAAAGAATCCTTACAGGACAGAATAATTATCTCTTCATAAGCTCAATTTAATTTGGTGGGAATTAATTATACTACATATATATTGAGAAGGTCATAGAATTCATAATAGAAAGAAAAAACAGGTTATCATGAAATGAAATATTTATTTGGCAACATCTCTGTTGACAATACAGTACCTGAATAAATTCTTACCTTTCAACAGTTTAAAAAAAAGAGAGAGCAAAATAAGACTAGAATAAAATAATGCTTTTTTTTTGGAGTCACTTTAATATTTCACCCAACACCAGGGATACAATTATAAAGGTGCTTCAGCACTGCTTGAGATAACTTTCCTAGCACTGCTTTCACATCTGTTTTCTTCCAATGGAATAAAAGAACACATAGAGAAAGGATTATTTTTTAATTACATGAATTTCACTTCTGCAAAGTCTAGTTTTATAATGAATAATTCTGGGAGGAATGCTTCCATCACCTCTGCAAGCCTTAAGATTTGTGCCCTAGCACAACCAACTCTGCTCTGCTGCACAAATGAGACAAATAATGGTAAGGGGTGCAAGTCCTTGCACACTTGCAGCAGTACTAATGGAACTGCACTATGACCTCAGCATGGATGGCAAAGCCAGACCACAGCATAACACACAAAATTCCTTCCTCTCCCACAGCTATTCAGCTTTCAGTTTCCCTGTCATTAATACATTAAGTGTCCTCAGCAAGGTTATAGGACACTTAATAGGTTATGCATTACTGTGCATACACACTGCAGGGGAATTAAAATATGAGTAAATGTTTTCCTTTATAACTTTGATAATCTTCAATGAAATATCACTTTTGAGAAATATCTGTACTGAGTAATTTTCTTAAAAGATTTTCTGAATACTTTTTCTTTACACCCACATGAAACATCTAGAAATCTAAACTGTGACATTCATTGTGATTGCCCTAAAATCTGATCCAATTATACATTGTCATGCACAGACCCTGCTGTTGGTACTGTCTGTTTTCTCCTTAGAGTTCTTTAGTTTGCATTAGTAGAGAATAAAATGGTAACAACTGATGAAGAACTACTATGGTATTGGGTAAACTCTAAAGGTTGGATTTTTAGTGGTATTTTTAAGTGCATGAAAGAGTGACATCAGTTAATACAAGAAGAAAGTTACTCTTGATAACTACATTTATCAGTAGTTCTTTTCTGGATCCTAGTCTCATTAGTGAACTGACTCATTAGTCAGGTAAAACGAAGACTGCAAGTGGAATTTTTTCAAGTACTTTCTCTCTTAAAATACGCAAAATTTGTGCAATATTAGTAATTATTTATTAAAATGTATTTATTTAAAGGTAGCAACTATATTTAAACACAATGTAGATAATAAGACTGACCACAACGTGGGAATTATTTTAAAAAGTTAATATATTTGAAAATACTTTAATGCAAGAGTTCTGTAGACATGCATTTTTGTGTATAAAGGTGTGCTGAACCAGTGGTCTCCAAAGGGGCTCCTGTACCTTCAGGGAGTGTTCAAGATAATCCATTAGTAAAGAAACATTTTTTGTACAGATAATCAATTCAATTGAACATTTCAAAATAGTGTTTATTTAATCTTTATCACATCCTTCCTAATTTTCTACTTTTGGTATGCTTTATAATGTAGACAATATATTAGTACAGCAGTACATGTACATAATTTACAAATAGATATACATCTATAGGTACATAGTCAAAAATTTTTCTGCTAGGAGGGGTGTGATCAAAACTGTTTGGCAATCATAGTGCTAAACTGCCTAAAACTAGATAACAAATAACTTAAAAGTACAAGGTGAAACAAATTAATACACTTTGCATCTGCAATTTCTAAAATAATGTCTCTGTATGCAATTTAAAGGTTTATTCAATAAAAGAGGAACACAAACATAAGGTAAACCCAAAATAATTACATCAACTTACATCTATATTTATCTTCCAGGTGTGCTTTACAAAGGGATATGACACCAGTTTTGAAAGATAAGACACGGATCCTTCCGGTTCGACCCCTAATGGAAAAGAAACACTGGCTGATAATACAATCCATTCATGTCATAATTTGTTTACCATAACCAAGTTCACTGCAGTACTGTAATCTTCATAAATTAAATCTCACAGAGAACACTCGAGCTGGGTGGTTATTAGTTAAGCTAGAAATGAAAAATAAAACATTGCTGTAGCTTCACAGGCATAGCTGAACTGCATTGTGCTGCTGTATCAATTCTACCCCAAATGGTCTCCATTGGAAATAACTACTCGCCTCCTTTCTAATGAAAAAAGTGAGTAAAGGGTCTTTACCCAACACTTCCTTGAACAGGCTTTTCTATGAACTGCTGCTGAGTGATTCTCAGAGGAGATGAGGTCCCTGAGAGAGCAGCAATCCAGTCCTTTTGCCAAAGACAATATAGCTTTACTTCCCCCAGAAATCCCATGTAGCAGTTGTTTTTAGAAAGCCTTTGCCTACTGTCTGTCAACCATGCCCTGACTTGCCTGAAAAGGCAACAGGAAGCCAAGCACAAAAAAGCAGCCCCCTGCCAGCAGTGTGCAGCGGCAGAGACACTTATAATATGTTCAGGTGAATGATAAAGCCTGCCTAGAAATCATGGCAAGGCAGGCAGGCTGTACAGTTATGCCATTAACACCCTGGTGTGGTTTCTGAGCTCCTCCTCACAGCACTCAAACCTCTCCCGTGCAGTGCCAAGGGACTGGGACATTCCAACCAGCCCCTGCTGCCTGTCAGCCTCCCCCTCACGCTCACTCCTGCCTTGTAACATCCCCACACTCCTACTTCTGCTTTCTAATGTGACAGCAAGAACAACATCTTCCTCTGAGCTGCAGGCGACGCAGTGACAAACCTTCAAATCTTCTCTCAGTCATCTGCTTTAACTCAATTTACTTCCAGTTGCTGGCTTCCTCCCCAGACTTCTGTTTCTGATGGCATTTCAAATATGTAACATCTATTGTAAACGAAGACATACACAAAACAGGAAGCTAATGCCTAAACCCAACATTTTTGAAGCAGAGCCTTATCAACATCTTTGAAGCGTCATCAGTAAGGCCCCCACTGGGAATCAGATAAATCATGTAGAGACAGGCCATAGTCATGCATCAGGCTGCACCATAGGTAAAGATGCATGTGGTCTTTTTAATCCTATGAAAGAGCTGAGAAGCCAACAGTGCTCATTTACCCACACACCTCCCCTGCAAACCCTATAAAAGGTACAGACAGAAACCTGTGGACAAAGCCAAATTTAGCATTTGCAGCTTTTTATTAAAGAATCTTGTGTTTTTCATCATGAAGAAGCATTTGTAGTTTACCTATGCTTTCCACACTCTGGTTGTCTTACTCCTCTCCCTCAAATCTTTTCCAAATTAATTATCATCTGTGCCCTGAGAAACTCCTCATGATGAATACCAGAGTCATGCAAATTATACAAGAGAAGAATATAGAATAATGATTGCTCTGCAAGGCAATTAAATTGAAACTTGTACGAATCATGAGTTGTTCAGTTCACTCTCCTCTCCTCCCAAGTCAAACCAATAATTTAGCACGCTACTGCAAATGAGCATGAGTGACTGATCAATTAAAACAAATCCGAAATGTGCTGGATTTGCAGAGCTGTACCCATAATTAGATCAGTCATTGACTGTGAATTTGATTAATATCTTTACAAATGACAGTTTTCAATTATAAGAAAAGTAAAGATGCAGTACATTTAATTAAATGTCTCTGGTAGCACCGTGCACTTTGGTTGATCTCTGCCTATTAAGTTTACAATGAAAACTAAACACACGTAACCCCAAGGTCACCCCTCTTACCAGTGTAATTCAAACCTGAATTTTGGTAAAATAGCTACAAGCTTTTCTCACACATAAAACACCTCTGTGTTCCATTGTACCCTGCAATATGCAACTCCCCAGCATACCTAGGGAATTGCCTGGAGGCAGATAATTGTAATTTCTAATGTTCTTCTTGCAGCACAGTGCAACATAAAGAAAGCTAGACTGGACATGGCTAGTGCACATGTCACATCTAAACTGGACAGTTCAGCTTAGGAGCAGCCTGTGAAATGACCTTTAGTTCCTTCTCTGCCTCTTATGAGACTGATAAAAATTAATATCCCTAGCACATGTTTTGTTTTCACTAACTGGGAGCCTTTGTCTAGATGTTATTTATGGTTCATGGTAACTAAGAAGTGGATCACTGTTCTGTGAAAGCTAAAGCAGATTAAACAAATAAAACTTGGCTCTTGAATGAATATAGCCCCATTCCCTAGTACTGGTAAGCTAAAAGAAGTATAATGTAATCTGGGTAATCCACTTCATAGAATACTGCAGCTGCTGCAGGGGATTTCACAAAAAAATGACTTATTGGAAGTGATCCTTCAGGAAGACAAGATCTGTACAAATCTGTACGTTTTTTTTTTTTTGCAGGTGATCACTGAAGCTTCACCGTTGTGACAAAGGGTGGATGGAAGAACAATGTTAAGACCCCATAATAATAGTTATGAACGTTGCCATTGACAGTTTGAACAATGGTTCAAAATGTCAATGGAAATACAGTAATTGTCCCATGACCTCCCAATTCTATAAGTAAATGTTTATTCTACCACAGAAACGAGCATGTCTGCCTGAAAGAGGCTGATAAAAGCCTTAGAAACACAAATAAAGTACTTCCACTGACTTTTTACAAATTTAATTCACCAAATACAAATATAATGGCTTATTCTAAAATGAGCTTACAAACATATGTTGGAATTTGCCTATGCATGATGAGCAACATCATTAACCCACTTAAAAGGAATACTCATAAATTTTCTTCAGGTATATTTAGTCTGTTGTGTTTATACTGGTGGGTACATTTTTTAAAATGAAGTTTTAAATTAAGTATTTCTCAAATCTTCCTACAGCTAAGGGTTGTAAGCACATCAGACAAGAGATGACCCTTTTCCATCTTTGAAAAAGCATGACAGATGGAAGAAAATTAACATATTTGAAAAGGTTTAACATTCAGAGGCATAGACAGGCAAGAGTTTATACAGCGTTCATTCTATTGCTTCTTGATAATTCTCCTGAACTTCTTCATCAAAATAAATTAAAAAGCCATGTAAAGTCATGACCTACTGTGGACAGACATGCAGTCACAGAATTGGTCTAAACAAGAAAATCTGCTTAAAATTTTTTTTTCAGCTCTCTCATTGCATAGCTTAATAAATCCAAGATTGTAAGCCTAACCATGGGCTGCATTGATTCAGCTAAATCCAGCCATTAAACCATTAGGTTTATTAGATTTTTACTTCAGCTACCCCTTTTTTCAGCTCCAAGCCACCCACGCTATAACGAGGCAAACAGCTCAACACACCTTCCCCCTCCCCTTCTGCTACTGGGAAAGCTTCTAGAGTTTTCCCATGTCCTGAGCTCCCCATACATACGTGTCGTAGACATTCAGAAGCCAGTTGAGGCACATGTCCACACAAAGGGGAACGTTGACCAGGTTATTGTGCTCTTGTTCCAGTCGATCATAAATGGTGGTCAGGCAGTTAATGATCTGCAGAATATCCATGGGCTGGTCATTCTGTTTGAGGTTGTGCTGGTCCAAGGCATCACATGCAGCAGACAGACTCAGGAGATCCACTGTTGGAATAAAAAAATACACAACCATAAAGACGGAAGAGAAACAGTGGTTGTATTACCCCCATCCAAAAAGTAAATAGAGCACCATACTCAGCCTATGTGCCTGGCCAGAGGATGTAAAATGTCCTCTGAAAGTCACATGCAAGACTGGTTTCAGGACTCCTACAGATGCACTGTTATTTAGCTGAGGCCTTAGAGACCAGTGTGTATCTGTTTCATTTTTAGCTGTAAAGTACTTATTGTGCTCTTGGGTCCTATGGAAATATTACACATAAATTACTGTGCAAGAAAAAATTATGTATTTCATGCTTTGTGTTCCTACAGATAGGCAGGCTAATATTTGATTACTGCATTCACCAAATGTGCTCTCACCATAGCACAGGTCATCAGCTTTCCTGAGATGTGTTGCCCGTTTCTTAGAGAAGTTGAGCAACCTTAACCGAACCAAACTCCACAAGGAATATGCAAACAAATCAGAGCTGAACTGTGATTAACCTCTCTTACTTTTCCTCTAATGAGGACAGTGGAAAGAAGATTCTGGAAACACTAAATGCTCTGTTATAATATTTACTAACTAAATGTATCCATTTTTAATTCTGAATAGCATTTCTATTTATAAATACCTCTATGGCATTACAGAGTAAGAAACATTTAAACTTATTAATCAACATGCAGCAGATTTTTTTGTCACAGACATTTAAAAACTTGATTTTTGTTCCAATATAAGTCAGTTGCATATTGAAATGCAGAAGTCCAGGGCAAAACTGAACTTCTCTTTCTCAGCTCTTAACCTCTGCAAACTAACATCACCAAGCAGCATCACACTTGGGGCACACAAAATTATGAGATGTTGGTTTACAAAGTAAGGCAGGAATAAGAACAAAGGAAATCAAGAAGATGAGATGCTTGATGCTGATCTTCTGGCTGCCACAGAAAAACACTTTGTAACTCCTTGCAGTGAATTTCCAGGGTGTGAGCAATTGGGATGCTAAAGCCCAGATGCTGTTAATCCTGCTCATAGCATGAGCAGTCTCAAAGTGCAGCTTGCTGCAGTATGACCCAAGGGAGTAGCACCTGGTCCAAAATTAACTGCCCAAAATCATCCAGGAAATTCTTCACAAAACTGGAAAATGAACTGACTCAACTGCAAGACCACTTTTTCTCTCATTGGAATAAAAAATGTGCTTTTTAAAGTTCTGGTAAGCAGCATCTCTTCACAATGTCAAAAAACCCACAACTCTTTAATGAGCAGAGGCTAAAGGCAGAACACCATACAGGAATTTTTTTAGAACTTGATCCTGTTTAAAGGCCCATTTGGCAAATTCACACTTGAGTATCCTATTTTACCCAGGATGAAACTGCCCCTTTGATGTCCTAGTGGGAGATGAGAAATACTTTAGCTGCCCACAGGGCTGGTTTGCAATGCTGCTTGGACAGTACGCTGGGATTTTGTAATTGCCAGAAGAACTTCAGGAGTATACATTTCATTGGAAATCAATAGGGACTTCTGCTACTAAGTCCCTTAAGCACTTCTGAAAATTTTGTCCTCTGGGTCTGACATATCTAGTGCTAGAGTGAATAAGAAAACCTTGGAACGCTATCCCTATTCTTACACCAAGAAATTTAATTTTGACTCCATGATTTTGTGCAAGGTTTTATTGGAATTTTAGGTTTTTTTTCACATCAGCATATAGACATTTATTATTTTGGAATATTATGTTTAAACTACTACCATAAAAAAGATAGCTATGCTAAGGTCAGTGTTACCTCCTGCAAAAGCATCAGACCTGTTCTTGAGTGTCTCAGAAAGATGTTTTTCTTCTAAGAATTCATTAGTCAAATTGAAAATAGAGCACAGCCCTCACAACACCTATAACTCCGAGCTTTAGGCTGAACTCTCCGTTCCTTTGAGACTACGAATCAACGGTAATTAAATGAACCCCTCAGGCGTCTGAGTGGCAGCATAATTACATATGCAGCTACTGCTAAACATGGGTCATTCCACTTTGGGAAAGCTTTTCCCGTTAATAAGCAGCATTTTCTGAAAAGCCTTTCAGCCCACTCTTCATCAACCTCCTGTCCTATCCTGAAGTTTGTAACACACAATTATTTCCTAATAAGCAAAAAGTGCTTGCCAACACGTTCTGCTTTAGGGAAACTCTTTCTGTGGGAAAAAGGAAGGCTCTGGCCTTCATCACATTAAGATCGTCCTTCATCTTTCCCACCAAGACTTAAGAAATGTGTGTGTGGGGTCCTTTCCCAGAACATAGAACTGCACATTTCTTTCCTAAAAGCAGATACAGAGGTCCTGTGAATGACCAACTTGCATAAGACAAGCTCCACAGTCAGATATGTATTGAAGTCCTGAGTATTCAGCACTACACAGCGATTTGAAGAGTTTTACTTGAAATAAACCACACCATTTTATGCTTTGCACTTTTTGTGGGTTCTCTGCCACTCTTTTATACTTTTCTACTTAAAATTCCAAAACTGACTCAAAAATCTGTGTGAGTAGTGCTTTCTAGCTTACTTTGAAGTCTTAGTCATTTATATAAATATTTCTTGGGCCTCTAAGACAATAGAGAAAAGGTTATGATGTTTTTAACTAGACACTGCCAGATTGCAGGAAAAGTATAAAAGACAACATGGAATAAGTAACTGGTTGAAGGACAAAAGTGACAAATAACAGGCAGGAGAAAGTACACTCTAAGGGTCATAAACTGAACTTAGGGAAAACTCAACATATGGCTGGTAATAAAAAGTATAAACGGTCCTCACAGAATGCAAGATCATCTCCTCTGTAACCTGCTGCTGTTGGCTGACACATTAAAAATATATTTAATCTAGTCTGCATAAAATTAAAGAAAAAAAGACCCCTAGTTCTTGAATATTTTCTTTTGCTGTATTTCCAAGAAAAGTTTGTGAATGCATCTCATTTTATTGATACCACTATGTCCTGATGTGGTTTGCACTTGAAGATCAGATCTTTAAAAAGTAGCAAAACAAGAAAGTCATCATGCTTTGATATGATTATCAAAGGAATCCATACATTTAAAAAAACCTGGTGCAATAGCTACACCTGGCATGCTCACAACAATTTGAAGGGTGAAATGATAAAGCCACACACTAAACAATACAACACATAAGAATTTATTTGTTAAGGACTGCTATTTTCCATTTCTATTATTCTTCTTTAGGCCTAATGTCCTAGAGTCTTAACATTCATTGGGCTGATTTATGAACTGAAAGAACTAAAGTTTAATACAGCTTCCTTTTTAAAGCATTTCTATTCTTGCCACTGAGAAGTAGGCTGTACCTTTACTTCTGCAGGCCTTCTATTAAACACACATTTTTAGAGTACTCCTCAGTAGACAAAATTGCTATTTTCTACGAAGCTTGCAGAGAAGAAGATCTATAGATACATATAGGCATATATGTATAGATCTATATCTAAATACTCCTGCAATTTTAAAACAGAAATGAAACGTAAGAGCTGAAAGCAGTAAGAGCACTTGCATCCCATCTGCAAGTGGGATTTTGGCTTTGCGTAGGAGCCCTGAAACCCAGCACTGCGCTCTAATTCTACTATTGCCAAAATGCAGAAAAATAATTTTGTAATGAGTTGAGGTTTTAAAGAAAATCTAATTGAACTGAGTTCACAAGCGACACTGAAATGATAGAATACACAAATACAATGATGGTGTCTCCAGGCAAAAATATTTGTGAGAACAAAGCCTGCTAACCAAATTCCTTAAATACTTCTCCTTAGATACAAGTATGAAGAATGTGCTAGAGTAATCAGTGTAAGTGCCACTGCATGTCTCTGAGAGCATCAATTCTCCGAAAATTTACCTAAATGTAACCTCAAGAGATGAACTGACTTCAGCTTGCTCAGCTGGACAGGGGAGAGAAAATACACAGAAAGGCTCACGGGTCGAAATAAGGACAGGGAGAGATCACTCATGAGCTATTGTCAAAGGCAAAACAGACCCGACTTGGGAGAATCACCTGAATTCATTACCAATCAAATCAGAGGAGGACAAGGAGTAATAAATCCTAAATCTTAAAACACATCCCTCAACTCCTCCCTTCTTCCCAGGGTCAGCTTCACTCCCAAATTCTCTGCCTCCTCCCCTGCAGCAGCAGCAGAGGAATGGGGGCTGCAGTCAATTCATCACATGTTGTTTCTGCTGCTGCTTTCTCCTCAGTGGGAGGATTCCTCACACTCTTCCCTTGCTCCGTGTGCAGTCTCCCACGGCAGACAGTCCTCTACAAACTGCTCCAACGCAAGTTCTTCCCACTGGCTGCAGTTCTTCACAAACTGCTCCAGAGTAGATCCCTCCCACAGGATGCAGTCCTTCGGGAACAGACAGTGCTGCCAGCAAACCTGCTCCAGAGTGGGCTCCTCTCCAAGAGTTCACAATTCCTGCCATGAGCCTGCTCTGGCATGGGTTTCACACGGGTCACAGCCTCCTTCAGGCACCCACCTGCTCTGGCATGGGGTGCTCCACAGGCTGCAGGTGGATATTTGCTCCACTGTGGAGCTCTATGGGCAGCAGGGGCACAGTTGTTTCACCATGGTTTTCTCCATAAGCTGCAGAGGAATCTCAGCTCTGGCGCCTGGACCATCTCCTCCCCCTCTTTCTGCACTGACCTTGGTGTCTGCAGTGTTGTTTCTTCCACGTATTTCCCCTCCTCTTTCTCAGCTGCTGTTGTGCAACAGATTTTCTCCCGCACCCATTTCAACTACATAATCCCACAGGCACTGCCACTGCCACTGGGTCTGTCTTGGAGCTGGCTGGCATTAGTTCTGTAAGACATGGGGTAAATTTCTAGTAGCTTAGAGAAACTACCCCTGCAGACACCTCCTACCAAAACCTGGCCACATAAACCCAATGCGAAAGTCCAAGATGAGTCCAGAATTATTTAAAGGTAGGAATCAGTTATTGAAAAACACCTGAAGGACCACAGAGTCATAGCCAGCACGGGTTTGTGAGGCAAAAGTCCCGCTTAACAAAATTAATTTCCTTTTCACAGAATCACAGAATCACTAGGTTGGAAGAGACCTTCAAGATCATCGAGTCCAACCCATGCTCTAACACCTCAACTAGACCATGGCACCGAGTGCCACATCCAGTCTTTTTTTTAAAAACATCTGGGGATGGTGACTCCAGCACGTCCCTGGGCAAACCGTTCCAGTATTTTATGACATAGCAACCCAGCTAGTGACCAAAGGAAGCCAGGTCATGTAATCTTTTTGGATTCCAGTAAAACTTTCATTACTGTCTGTCCTGAGATCTTTCTAGACAAAATGCCCAGCCCCCAGCTGGATAAACACACCCTGTGA
>VZSR01000920.1:6491730-6600872 GCA_013398615.1 Brachypodius melanocephalos
GATGGTGAAGCCGTGTGAGGAGGACACTGGGTTCAGCCTGGAGGAGACTGAGGGGAGACCTCACTATTACAACTTCCTCATCAGGGAAGACAAAGGGCAGGGACTGATCTTTCCTCTCTGTGACCAGTGACAGGACCCAAGGGAATGGTCTGAAGCTGTGTCAGGGCAGGTTTTGTTTAGATATTGAAAAAACGTTCTTCACCCATAGGGTGGTTCAGCACTGAACAGGCTCTCCAGGGAAGTGGTAACAGCCTGAGAGAGTTCAAGTATCTGGACAATGATCTAAGGCTCATGGTGTGACTCTTGGGGTGTCCTGCCCAGGGCCAGAAGTTGGACTTGGATATGACACTTGCAAGTTTCATCCAACCAGAATATTCTACAATTCTAGTACAGATAAAATGGGATGCGAAGATTTGCACTTTCAGTCATAAAAACCTGTTACAAGTTACACTTATGCAATGCCAGATAGTTAATTGCAAAAATCCTGCTTCCTTCATGCTGCACTGTTTATGAATATTTTTCACTGCATATCACTGCAGTTTCTTTATACCATATTTCCACAGTGAGTGTGGCAGAAGTGCTGTACCATGGAAAGATGTTTATATTTCTAATCATGATAATTCCTTCTTTGTCATTGCATTCATGTTGAAATCTTTCATTATGTTACCAGACTTTTCACTTATTATTTTTTCCTTTTTTTCCCTAATTTTATACATTCAGAAATTAAGTCTGCTCACTTTAGCAGAATTCAGCCATACTTATAAGCCTAAAAGTAAACATGCTCAAAAATATCGAGGTTTGACACAGTTCCAGAAAGCATGTGAGCACAAATCCAACTTGAGATAAATCAACAGTTGAGACATCCGCAACTGTGTCAGAAATTTAACCCTGTAATTAAATGCCAAGTCGTGGATGTTAAAATATTTTAGTAATCCTTCCAATAGGACTGCCTAATAAACTGCTTGCTTTGGCAACTGACTGGCCTATCAAGAATACTGTGAACGAATTATTTAGCTATCGGGTTACAATAAGCTGAAAAGGAAATGTAATTCCAGTGAAAAGTAGAATAACACACAGCATTTGGGAGAATTAAAATGTTCGAACATGCACATCACTAATGTACAGCTGATGAGAGACTTCTCAACACAACTGAAAGCTGAGGAAAAAATGAAGCTAAATGTTTATTGCAATGATCTCATTTAAAGGCAATAACCCCTCAGGGTTCAAGATTCAACTTAACAAACCATTAGCAACTCCAGCTCTGAATCGATTATTTCACCCGAGCTCTCACTGTTCCCAACACACCACAACTGTGTTCCTTTCTGCTGTAAAGCTGTGTCTGACACAGGACACGGCACAGTGATAACACCTGGCTAAAGATGTAAAGATGGGAAATATGTACAGTATGTTCAGTTTTCTTTCTGGACTGCTGCTCTGGTTTTGTAACGATCACGCAAAACGGTGGCAGCAGGAGGCCCTACAGGTGAGAGGCCTCCGTGTACCAGGCAGAGCTGGGGATAGGTGTGGGAGTGTTTTTCTGCTTCTGAAATCCGTGAATAAACTTGTGTGTTGGTGATGGAGCCCTCCTGGCAGCACAGGGTGAGGCACAGGCAGGTACTTACGGCAGAGGGCTTTCTGCAGCCTGCGGAGTTTCATGGCAGTCCTGTACGCCGAGAACCTGACATTGTTCAGGTCAGCTGTAGGGAGGCAATATTAGAATAAAAGATCAGTTTCACACACTAGAAATAACTAGATTCATAAAGACAGTGTTATGTTGAACTACAAGACTACACCTGTTGGTTAAAAGAGCAGAGGGGGAAAATAAATTTGTTAGAAATTTCACTGAGTTAAAGCCCTCAAATCTTGACTTATCAACCATCCAAAAAACCCTCACTAAGTCCTAAAGTGTTAGTTCCTTTTGTTCAAAGGCACTGAACTAAAGAGCACTTGAAAGTACAACATCAGTGACTGCAGCAGTGTGCCTGAAAATACTGCAGAGCTTTTCACACTGAAGGCATTGTGAGGGAGATAAGACCCTGAAACTTCCTCGCTCACCTTATGCACCAGCCAGGCTGTGTGCAGGCAGCCCCAACAGAAAACCTCTGCCCAGGAAAAAACAGGTGACTCTCAGCCACTGCTAAAACAAAAAGCTTATTAAAAATATCCAATTAAACTTCTGTGTTTTCTGTCTCAGCAGGCCCCAGCCATGCCCAGAGATGTAGAGCCTTTCTGGAGAGAAGCCAGCTCACCCAGCCAGGTGAGTTCCCAGGTCCCCACCTGCAAAATGGCAGGGAGCCAGTGGCTCTGGCAGTGTGACAGGGAATGGCACCCAGTTGGGAAGACATTGTCTGGCTAAACTTTTGCTAGAGCTGTCCTAATTCATTTAACAAAATAAGGACATCAGCACAAGTCCCCACTGAATAGTTTAACCATGGTTTGCAAAACCCCCTGGACACTGTGAGGACAAAGACACACCAGACCAGAGCACAGAAGGTGGGTCCCAAGGGGCACTGCCAGCAGCTGCACTGGGAACTGAGCAGTGGCAGGGGACACACTCACATGTTACAAGGCAGCCACCCACCACTGAAAAAAACAGATGCATGCTCTTGGCCCTGTTACCCACCCAACTAATTCCTGGGCACAGACACTCCTGTGCAGCCTAAGGATCATTCCCAAGAGACTGCTTGGCATATTACAACTAAAAGGGTTTTCCAGAACAGAAATACACTGCTTGTGCCAGCCAGTTTCAGCACCTGACAACACTGCTGAATGCATTTAACTTACTGATGAAACCTGTAGAGCCTCAGGAATTACTGATGGGAAGGTGTAGAAAATGTAAACTACAATGTAAATACAAAAAGAACATTAGGGAGAAAAAATGTAGTGGCTCAAAATAAAGGTCCCTTTAGGTCAATAAGCTTCCTCTAAGCCTGACAGACTCTTAGAGAAAGACTATGATGAAAAACAGGGAAAGACAAAACGTTTCCTTGCTGGCACACGAGCTAAGGTACTGTAAAGCTGTTTGAAATGTGGTAGCTTGGGTATAACTATCCCAACATCATTTATAATGCTGTACAGGTATAGGTAGCAGAGGGAATACAGTCTCAATTACATTAATTTTAATTAAGCTGTTCTGAATGAATAATATGAGGTATGATAATTCAGTAGTTTTGTATACCTTAATAAAAGCTGTGAAACGTTTCTGAAACATGTCTTAGAGCAGAAAAGGAAGTTTCAGCTTTGTAGAGTATTTCTTTTTCTTTGCACAGTTGCATGCACCTTTTTAATGGGCACTTCTGTGTATTGCTCCCTCCAGCTCTGCCTCTCACTGTCATCCTGACAGGTCCTTTATGTGGTGCAGAATACAGTGAGAAGTTTAAATAAAGTGACTTAATTTGTCTTAAATGGAAATTAATAAAGCAGTTTCTCACAAACACACCATGAATTCAATTACATTTTGTACCCTTGTTGCAAATCTCTATTTGTATTCTGTAAAAGAACATTATGGCTAGCATTTGACAAAATGAAGAAGCCTTTCTTAAATTCTCCCTGAGTGTTCTGAAAAAAGCTTATCTATTTTTTATTTACATTTTCAGAAATGTGAGTAAATATATATGCGTATTTCAGGCCTTGATCAAGGCAGAAAGTACAATCCATGAAGACATTTAATCCTGGAAGTGCTACAGTTTACATCTATTTTCCTGTATATGTAATACACACTGAATTTATCATCAACCTTAACGACACTGCTGCCAAGAAGCATCTGCTCGAAATGATGAAGCAGCAATGCCAGGTGCTCATTTTGGAGCCCTCATCTCAGGTTTTGGAAAAGCAGCAGCACTACTCCTCATTTGGCTCTGCAAGCCAAGGCTGAGCTGTCACACACCTCCACTGCCACCTTCGCTGCTGTCACCAGGATTAGCCTGCACCCAGTTACTGTCCCTGTGCCAACTGCTCACCTCTGTCCTCCTTATGCCACCACCTCCATGCTCCTGACGGACAGCTGTCTTACCAGATGGTGACAGTCACTTAAGGTCACTGGATCTTAATGATTTTGCTTTACCCCTCCCTATGCCTATGAAACTGTCAGTGGTGTCTTCCCTCCCCCAGGGCTACTGCTGGAACAAATGTGTTGCTCAATGAAAGGAGCCCAGGCCCCTCCTAACTGGGTTCAAAACGTTTTGCTTGCTGGGTAAGACCCTATTTAAATGAACCACAGAACCCAAGACTGCCAGGGAATGAGTCTTGGCCGTGGGCTGGGAAGCATAAAGCCACCCAGCAAGTGGGGGGACCTCGAGTGAGGAGCACAGACGCACTGCCCGGTCACACCCCAGCTGCTCCTGCTGGGAAGAGGAAGAGGATGGAGGAAGGGGCCTCAAGCAGCAGCAACTTTCCAAAAGCCTGTGGAAACACCAGTAGTTACCACCTCTGTGTGTTGTGATTTTTTTTTTTTCTTTTTTTGTTCCTGGATCCTAATGGAAAAAAAAAAAAAAAAAAAAAGTTGCTTTCTCCACCCCTCCCCCCGCCCCTCCCCCCCGCCAAGTCCACTGAAAGAGTTAGGATGCATTAAACCCTGTTTCCAAAGCTTTTATCATTTTGGAGCAGGTTGAGGAGCTCAGTGCATTCCTCCAGCCCTTTCCTCCCACTCCTAGTAAGTATGTACAACCTCATCCTCTGAACGGGGTGCTCAGAGGGCTGAAAAGCCCTTGGTGTATTGTGAAATTTTTGCAAGTTGTTAACAATACTCCCTCTTCTTGCTCAGAAGGCAACTTTCAAGCCCTGAACAAAAAAATGTAAATGTCCAAGAGCATAATCTGTTTATGGTCTGAAACAACGATGCATAAGAGGAGATCTGGCCCCTGGGAAGACAGAAAAAAGGATCACGAGGGAGTATTTGGTGACATATTTACATTCCAGAGCAAAGAGAAATCATGACTTTCCCATCACTCAGCCATGAATGACCTCTCTGTTCAAGTAATATATATCTTTCTCTATCTAATAACATGATAACAGTGAACAAGAACTAGTGCTTTTATTACAAATGCAGCTTTAATGAAGGGTACTTCAGACTGCTGATAGGAATAACTCAAATCAGAAATACTGTGGAAAGATGATAATTAAATTTTAACATTTTCTGCATAATTCTGCATGTTGAGAGAAATCTCAAAACATAAGGGCTATTTCTAAAGTATTCTAGAAACACTTGCAATTACATGCAGATCTTTTTGCTAGTGGATAATCAAGCAAAAAACCCCATTCATTTGAGAAGTGGTCACTGATTCAAACCACCTGCTGGAATGTCTCACTGACTACTGACACAGAATCAAATAAAATCTTGTATTTTGGGGTTTTTTTTAAATCCTCTCTTGCTGAATTCTGGATTTTACATTGAGATATGAGCAGTATATTAAGGAGTTGTATCTATGACCCAGACAACAAGTTTTAAATAAGATGTTATAACTGAACTGCTTTTCACAGTGGTTCTCAAACAGTCTGACCTCCCCTACAGCTGCTGCATCTGCTGAAAGTGCTGAGTGACTGGGAGCTTCCATTTGAAATCATCCTATCTTGTATGACAGAGTCATCTCACTGTGTTTAAAAGCACTGGGATGGGCCAGGCTACCTCCCACCAAAGGGTCTTTACACCATTTATCTCTCTCCCAATGTAATCTGAAGGCATCTCATAAAGTCCTTCCTACCTGGAAACTTCCTTTCCTCCTCACTTTAAAAAGGTGTTTCTTGTTTATATTATTGTAAATATTCTTATAATTGCTTTTTTAGTTAATGAGGGAAAAACACACACCCTTCACTTGGTCCTACAGACAGCAATATCTCACTGTCTGGACACCATCTAATTGAAAAGAGCAGCTTACATGCTTCAGCTGGTATAAGTAAAATTTAGCAAATTAACGACTTAATTCTTTTAAAGAAAATAGATGTCATCAGGTAATCCCCATCTTCATTTGGTAAGATTTACGGTGTTCTGAGTGTTTTTGTTTTACTCTCAGATGCAAAGACAGAAAAATGTGAACCTAGAATGATATACCTCGAAACCTGAAAGCCTTACTCAGCCACAGCTTGTGGCATACTCATAGACTGTTCATAAATACACTGCCTGGGGAGAACCTGTTTTTGGAATTACAATGCCTGCCTAACAGATGTTAACAACTCTTTACTGGACAGTCCTGAATAGACAGTAATTCCTCTACAGCCACTAAACCTTCCATGTTTCATTAGACATTAGCAGCACTCTTGCCTTCCTAAGAAGCTTCAGCTCCCATTTCAATACAGCTGAGATTCCCTGTCTGTCTGGTAAGAATGCTGGGTTTTCTCCTGCTGCCCAAAACCTGTAAATTAATCTTTTAATGGTGCCCCACAGTGACATATATTGCCTCTTCTGGAATTGTAATTTTAAAATGCAAATGACACAAATGCACAAAGGAAAGAAATTAATCAAGTAACTCTGCATAATATCAGCTGAGTCTCAGCCATTGACTTTTATTATAACAATAATTAAAGCTATCATCTACACTGCTTTGATAATAAATAACAGTAAACTGTTATTCTATGTACAGCTTAACCACTCTCCATGAAATGGCCCAGCACGTTGTACTAGGCCTGTCCAACTGAGTGAAAAAGCCAACAGTGTCTCTGCAAATTAACAAGTGGGAGGTACCCAGGGCACCACAATACTACTGACTGCATCCAGATCCAGTGGCTGAACACCACAGCCATGTGTCAGCATCTGTGTAATCAGACCAATTAACATGAATTTTGGGGAGTTTTAGAATGGAGTGTTTTTGCTTCAGCCTGCAAACACAAAAATGTAAGAAAGAATATGATGTACACTTGGTACATCCCATTATGGGAGTGGGATACAAGTGGAGTTTGCAGTCAGAAAGTTCAGAAACCTTTTATGCACTGTGGTGAGAAGCAGTCATACCGGAAAATCCTAATAAGTTAAAACCTACTTCAGAAAATAATAGTAAAAGGTTTCCATTTGCAAACCAAGAACATAGTTACCTTAAGCAAAATGTTCCCATACTGGTAATATTCTGCTACAGAACAGCCCTTCATTCTCTCTAGAAGAGTCTCCTTCATGCTAATACACCTGTGCTTTCATCTTCAAAGGATGCCAGGTTAACTGCATCCCCTAAGCTCTACCTCTGCCACAGTTACACATACTGTCTGTTAGGTGTGTGCTGCACAGGACTCAATCACACAGAAAGATGACCTCCTCTAGACTGACTACTCGCCAAGGCTGACTGAACCCAAGCAATCCTATTTTCTACAATGGGCTTGAAAAGGACATGAGTGAATAAGCAACCTTTAAAGAGAGGCCATATGGATAATCTTACTGGACTGCAGTAGAAATCAAACGACTGATGTGTGCACTAGGCATGGGTCTTATTGGTGCAAACATGGAAAACAGCTGAATATGAATAAAACTTCATAATAAATACATGGTTTAGTAGTTGCTAATACAAACTGTAATGGCAGTCAGGGGCAATTTAGCCTCTCCAGGCAGCACTTCAGAGGACAAATCAACATACACAAACCAAAGAGGATGAAGTTGGTCAGCCTTGGTCATTGAGAGTTAGAAGCTCACACTGCTGCACAAGAGAAGCCAGCCATAAGGCCAACACAACAGCTGCTGCTGAAAGCTCAGAGGTGCCTTCCAGCATTCCCCCACCTTGTGTTAAGCAACTCTGACATTTCTTTCATGTAATCCACAGAGAACTGTCCCCCATCCTACAAGTTAAATGGAGAGCTGTCACCAGTGCACTGCAGCCTGCAAGGATGAGGGTGGTTTTCACCCTCTTGTCTTGTCTTTGTGAATTAGGATTGATAAACAACATTTCTGACTGCATTCTGCTACTGCAATTACTGTTCATGGTGACACTAATGCACCTCGAGGACACTTGTACTGACATGACATGACATAGGAAGGCTGGAGGAGGGGGACACTAACAGTATGGCATGACAAGCCAAGTCCTCCTGGGCCATCATAGGAAAGGTTGGAGTCATTCTCAGTTTAAAGGCAAAATACCACTATTCAGAGCTAAGCTGTCTGACATTAAATGCTCACTCTCAGAAGATAATCTGAAAAAATTGAGTAAAATCAGACCACTTTATGATTCCTGTTCCTTCTGTTTCTTCCCTCAGGCAAAGGTCCTTGGTCTCCAAGACAGCAAAACAACACAAATTCCCTTTTCACAGATGCCCTGGAGTCATCATGAAAGGTGAAAAAATTGGTAAGGGGGATGTAATAGAATAGTGTAAAACCAGCAAACCTGCTGCAGAAGAACTAATTTGGGAAAGAAAAGCAGTTGGAGCAGTTCTTGATTCTTTGAAGACTTTTCAGAAGGAAGTTAGAAGAAAACAGGAGTGGTTCACAATGGTGTAAATACAAACCAGGGATGTCTGTCAGCTTCTGATCCTTTGAAGCTCACATATCATGATTTTTACTACCTTTCCTATTTCAGCATTTATTTCTTCTCTATGTTCTTAACTTATATTATTCTTTTTTAGTTTCATCTATACCAACATTTACTTCTTACTACCACTTGAACTAAACATTAAACAATTAACTCATTCAATATAGACAGCTTATTATGTAACATTAAGCAGCCATAAGTTAAAGAAGAATAAAAATTACTCAACTTGAGTAAATATCTCATTAACACTGATGCTACATTGTTTAAATAATAAAGAGCAGTCAGGAACAAGCAGTTTAGTGTCTCAAAAGGAAAATCTCTATTAGAAAGAACCACCAGTTGGAATTTTTTTTATACACATATATAATTTCAATCAAGTATCTAACAAGTATCTTTATTACCAGCTATGTTTTAGCAAAGGAGCTCCAAGACAATTTCAGAACACTTCCTTCATAGGCAGATTATTGTATAACTTCTTCCTGCAGATTCTTCCTGCTGTCTCTGATGCAGCCCAAATTGAAGAGATTGCAGGACTGTGCACAGCACATTGCTACCTTCTTTTATCAGTATAATGCTCCTAAGTATTTTTATTAATACCCAGACCTCCAAAGATAGAAAAATTAACCAGTAAGTCTCACTTGAAATTCACCTTTTTTAGCAAAACCATTTATAGGTGCATGAATTGGATGAAGATTAATATTACTTTTCTGTCTTGGGGAAGTGTCTCTGGCATCTCAGAGGAAGGTAAGAAATGTTACCTCATCCCAGGATGCACCTTCCTCATTCACTTTAAAAAAATAAGCTTTCAGTAATTTGTAAGAATTTAAATTAGACATAAGTATCCTGTAGCAAATTATGATATACTGGCATGTATAGAGAGGTACACCACATAGCAGAATTATTCCATACGGGGTAAGTGTAGGAGTTGAAAAATGGAAATGAAAACTCTTGACAGCATTAATGTACTTGGTCTCACATTTTTACATTTACCCGTTTGCCAAATCCATGCTTTCTACCAGATTTTTAAAAAGGCATACATACTAAGCTCTTTACTAGCTTCTTTATATGAATTAGAAACAAAATTTGGATCCTAATGGGGGGTAGAATAATAGGATCTAATGAGTATGCAATACAAAATCGACTTTAATAACATCTTCTCAGATAATATATTAGTGAACAGTCTGAAAAGACTTCAAACATCCCATTATTACCATTTTGACCTGAGGCAAAGCAAAGCACTGAAAATACATCAAGGGTTCTGTTCAAGACTAAACGGGTTATACTTGTATTATGCAGTTTGTGTGAGTTAGGCAATGGTGATTACACCCAGTTCAAACCTAAAATAAATCGGTAGGCTATTCAGTAGCACATTCATCAAAGCTTCATCCATGTGGCAGTACACAAAGAGTCACCTTGTCTGGTCTCTTTTGTACACATATATGAACACCTCATAAAAATACATATTATGTGTATTTTACTAAAATCAGTGTCGCTTTCTCATTAGTGACTGTTTGGTCTCAAGTCTAAAAGAAATAGAACCATCCAGGTAGGGGACTGCTTTTTTGGACATTTCATGCTCCTGAAAAGGAAAATAGCAAGAGAAAAAGAAAGTTCACAAGTAAGTCAGAAACAAAATCTGCCTGAACATGTTCCTTCTTTATGCAGTAAAGAATAAGGCTATCTTAAACTCCTGACATTTGGGTGATACTCACAGTGATAAAACTCAGTTAAACTAAATGCAAACTGACTTCAGCAGTCACACGTCTTCTGAACTGCTGACCTGAATCTATCAAGACACTTTTCTCCCTTGTTACCTTTTCACTTTTTGGTATTTAAGAGTATTCTGGCTGAAACAGGGCACTAGCAGAAGAAAAGCCATTACAATAGGACTTTAGGTCTGACCAACAACAGTATCAGCAATACCATGCAATCTTTGGATCAAAGGTGGCTGCAGAGTCAGAGTGCAGTTCAATTAACAGGCAAGACCTACCTGTATTAAAAGGATGTCTGCATGTGCAATTACCATTTGTCCTGAAACTTCTAAACCACTCACTTTAAGAGCAGAAATATGAAGGAGACACACGGGGCAACACGTTATAATTAAATGTCAAGTCACTGCTTGTCTTCTTTTGCATTTGTTTAGCCTTAACTTATACATTTTATATCCATTTTACATTTTCTGGCATACAAAGCTGCATTCTGGTTAATTTTTAAACCAACTGCTGCCACACTGCTAACACTATAAGGAAAAAATCCTCACACTGTGTCGTTTCATTTTATATCACTTTTCTAAAATATTTTTAGCATGCCTTGAACTGCAGAGCACCATACAGATACCTGAATTTGCTTGAAATAGATTACACTGGCATAATTAGACTGTTTTCAGCAGCTAAACTAGAGTTTAGCAGGTGATAATTTAAGCTATTTTTCACCATGGCAAATAAGCCTGCACAGAATGCTAGATTCTGACAGTCCTAGTGCTCAAGCTGGTTTATGTACATGTGCTGTACAGACGTAACCTCCTTCATGAATGCAGCATATTTGCTGATATTTCTTTCAGCAAAATAGCTTAATTTTTATTATACCCTCTATTATTTATTAACACAACCATTAAAATCAAAGTGTTAGCTATTAAATGGCCTGCCAAGCAGCCTACACTAGAGCATAGATTAACCTATTTTATCTTGTAGATGTGCTTCTGTTAATAAATTCCAAAGCTGCTAAAAAATGAAAAAAACAACTCTCCACCAGAGAGGCACATCTGAAGTCATAATAAGCATGCAATTTGGGTATTCAAAATGACATCATGACAGCTGCTATGCCTTCTAAGTATTGAAAGTGCTTTAAAAATAAAGCAGTGGTAACACAGTTTGGCAAATCGCTTCAATTGGCTTCCCACCATCCAAAAGTCAACATTAACAGCAGCTTGGTTTGATTTTTTCATGTGCCTTTTGTAAAGTAGATTAGACAGTGAAAGGATTCAGGATTATTTTTTTCTAACTTCTGTTCCAATCTTTCAGTAAAGAGATTGTAACAATACACCCAAATTACTTTATAAACCCAGCGTACATTTCAAACTTGCTAAATGAAATACATTTCTTTTCTACTGTATGTTTGAAATGTGTGCCTTATGTATTTCCCTTGCAGAAAATTTTAACCTTGGTAAAAGTGCTGCCTCTCTCTTTCACTTGATTTTGTATTGCTTCCTCTGGAAATCTTTGCCTTAGCAAATCCTTAAACTGAAAGGAAAAAAAAAAAAATAAAAGCACCAAACATCTGGTAGAGATGTCTTACCTAATGACTGGTAAAGCTCAGTCATCTTGGGATGATCCCAGCAGGTCGTTTGCGTCTCATGGCTACAACACAAAACATGAAAGTTAGTAAAATAGATTTTCTCTCTCCATCTCACAGCAGTGATGCAGGCTGCACATCAGAGCACGGTGCCAGATCTGTGCCTGCAGCCTGGGCTGCTCCGGCGGGGGGCTCAGCAGTGCCAGCCCTGTCTTCTTTAAATGAGAGGCATTAACCTGGAGCGCTTTATTCAGGCAAGGGCTCATGGAATAAAACTAAAAGGAGTGCTAATATTAGTAAGACAGCAAGTATGTCAGTGTTTTGAGGAATTTGCAAGCAATTCTTAAGAACTCATTGCTTTGTACAGGTCATTCTCCAGTTGCTTCAAACTAGAGGACAGACATTTGAAAGGGTTTAGTTCTTAAAGAGTTTCTGGAAACTCTGACCAGACACTGAGATCCATATTTGAGGTCCTTTCCTCTATATGCTCTCTCAACCCTTTCCCATGTGGTAGGTAAGAACTACCCAATGCAGCCAGTCCAATCATTCCTTTCAGTCTAGACACCTGTGCTAAAATCCCTGTGCAACAGCCGTCTGATCCACCACCAGCTTATGCCACTTCTCAAGCCAATGTTGCACCCTGTAGCAACAGTCTCTTCTAGCAGAGACTCTTGGCTGCTCTGCTTGTTCCCTGGGACTCCCAGGCCCTTTCCCTTGCCCTGGAGGTCCCTGTGCAGTGTCAAGCAGCAGAGCTGTTGGGAAGGCAGGGAAAAGCAGAAGCGGGGTTATGAAACGCTGCAGTATGACCAGAATGTAAATTGGAGAGTCTCTGCACTGAGGCCAGCAGCCTCCGGCTTTGGAATACATGTTGCCGAAGGACAGGCAGTGCAAGAAAGTCAATAGAATGAAGTCTTAGCCGATGTCGTAGCAACCTATGTCTCCCTAAGGTTATACTTTTCATGAGTTTGTTTTTTAATGACAGCGCAGCTAACATGATTACGTTTCCATTTACATAGAAGGCTTGAAAGAAGATTCTCCTTATCTATCCTGCAGCCAATAAAGTCCCGTTCACAAAGAATTCAGCTGCATTAAGAGACAACCATGAATCTCCATAAAAAAATATACAGAACACGTATGTAGCACACCATTGCTAGCAAATACATTTGCCACTTCTGTACTTAGACATGCAGATTTCAACACAAACACATCATTCTGGAGAATGTACGAAGAAGAGCAGGACCTGACCCACAGCACTGTGGAGCTCCTGGAGCACACACCTTCCAGCTTCAGGAGACCAAACCACCACCTAGCAGCACCTGTGCCCCCCACTGTGCCCTGGAACATTGACACAACAAGGCTGTTTTAGAGAATAAATGGCCCTTGAGTTCTTATTTTGAGGCACCGATGTTCCCAAGTGCACATTTACCCTTTATAGGCTAAGAGGAGGTAAAACTTCCAATGTATCACTTCAACAACACCTGTACTCAAGAAAAGAGAAAGTTGTGCCAGGTTTTCTTAGTATGATTTAATTTTGGCCTTAAAAGACAGGCTATTTATTTGATTCCTGTGAATACTTTACTGCCCCAGTAACCTCTATATGTTCAGCACCTTACTATATATGATATATCCAGATTTTGCTCTGTAACTGCAAGAAAGAATCAAAGGGATCACAAGCACTAAGCACAAGAAAAGAACTGTTGTAGAGCTGCCCTAGTTGATCACAGGGTTTTAAACAAGTCCTGTCTCTACAATCTCAGCATTCCCATCCCTTCTCAATTCCTGCAGTGGCTGAAGGCAGTGAAAATGAGAAAAGGACACCACAAGAGCAAAAGCGGTCTTGTTCTCTGCGCCGTTAAAAAACGAGTCCTGCAAAGGGAAGTTGATGCAATTGTATTCAGAAATCTCAGCCTGGTCTGGGGTTTTTTTTGGTTGGTTGGTTGGTTGGTTGGCTGGTTTTTTATTTCCACAAACTGGGTAGCTTCAAGTGAAAACCTGAGGATCTGAGCCACCTGCGTCTGAGCTCCTGCATTTCCCATCCTGCTTGGTACGGGCAGGTTCTGCAGGGAGAATGTAACACCAGCACCTTTTATCACATCCAGGCATAAAGCATATTTTTGAAGAAAAATAGAAACAGCTTCATTTCTAAAAATTCAACTGTTAGAAACCTCTACTGATATAACAGTACTCCAAAGGAAAAGAAGACTGAAGTGCATTCATGGCAGAAAACCCTGTAGCCAGAAATGTCACTATACAGGTGAACAGCTGCAGACTCAAACATTCACACCTACAGTCACATCTGGGGTTGCAGTTTGTTTGCATCCAACATCAGTCCCAGATCAATAGCTCCCCAGGCGTGAGCTTGGCCACCCTGGCTTGCTTCCCCATAAGCAGATAGCCCCACAGGTGGGGTACACTTGAACAGGAACTGTACCGTGGTTTGTATGCTGAATTACGTGGCAAAAATAAGAAAAAGAACTGACGTGAACAGTTACAAGGAGCCTCCAAAAATAACCTGCCTTTCTCTATGAAATTAATTTGGTAGCCCCAAATTGTTCTATGGACAAACTAAGTCATTTCAGACTCCACAGCTGCCTGGCAGCCTTCAAAGAAATTGATTCCCCATAAAAAACATTTAAAAGCCATCAGATATCTTGTAAAGGTGAATATAGATAGGACTATGCTCCTGTGGGACAGAAGAACAAAAGGATCATCTTAGTGTGAAAAACTAGTTTCAAAATTCAGTTATACCAATGAGTAATTTACTGATTTTTTAAAATTTATTTTTTATTGTAAGGCCTAACCACGTATCAGTGAGTTTAGTGTGTAAGGTTTAAGCTTATAGCACTTAATAATGCTGAAAATACACAACTGCTTTTTTAAGACCTTGTAAATAAAATTACCTGTGCCAAAGAAACACTGGACTCCAATTGGTTTCAGATATTTCTAATACCCATAACGCCAAACCTCCACTCAATGTGGTTTCTTTCATAGTGTAAGATTAATTATCATGGGAAATGCACATTTTATAAAGAACAGTTTAATTTGCTTCATATGCAAGTGACAAAGACTGAATTTGCAGGGCAGGTACATTTCCCCTTTTGCTTTAATTTTAAACTTCATTGCAATTTAGATGAAATATTCCTTTTCTAAGACTCTAAAACTCAAGCCAGTAGAGCCCCTAACTCTTGCCCCACCAGCTCCTCAGCAGCGAGCATCCACGGGGCAGAGTGCCCTGCACCTGCTGGATCCCATCCTCGGCAGGGACCACCCAGTTCCCATCTGGTAAGAGCCCCAGCGATGGGCTGGCCAGCCCTCAGCACCCCTCTGTGCTCCTTCAGGAAAAAGCAAAGGCTTGGAGGGGAGCTATAGAGGTTGAGTGGCCGTACGGAGCCAGGGCAGACTTTGCTGGTACTTTACATGCAGAACACAAGAAGGCTGCAGATATTCTGCTCTAGATAAAAGGCGTTTGCCTCTCAACGTCTTCAGCTCAGAAAATTCTCAACTATTCCACACACAAGGGCAGCTCCAGGAAAGGTTAGATTCCATCAAGGCTATTCTTCGTAAGCCTCTTTGCCATTTTCAAAGGCCATTTAATTGTGAGCTCTGGGGTTGGACCGGTGGGGGAGGATTTGTGTGTATGCCCTTATTGTGAGCACCGTCTGAAGTGAAATGCCAGCTCAGCAGTTTCAGGCAGCCTCAACCACACTTGGGAATGCTGTAGCATCCTTAATAGATCTGCAGCAAAGTGTTTGCCAGAGTTTCAAACTCTGGTGAACAAGGCCCTTTACAGCCTGCAAGTCAGAAAGACGTCAAAAGTGTAGTGTGAGTCCTCTTGACTAGCAGCAGCTGAAGCAGAGTGAGAGTATGGGCAGAAATAAGTACTCAAAATGCTTTTCCAACAAACCACCAACACAAAAAGACATTGGCACACACAGCCAGCAGTTTTGCAATACTGCACACGCTCAGAGGATGTATTTTTTAATTTGGCTCTACATTTAGGTCAACTAAATTGATCACTAGCTTTTATATGACACGCATTCTGAAACAAAAATATAAGTGCACTCATTTGGCTTATTTTCCTCTTTCTCACCTGACCTGAGCTGCAGAAGTGAAAAGGGAATTAAAACCAGGCCTGAAAAGAAGATGAGCAGCAATGCCTAGTGGTGACACCTTGGCACGGGTGTGACTGGCACACTAAACACACTGATAATTCAGTGGGATGCAAGGATAGTCTTCACTTGATATGTCCTATGGGAACCACAGGACCAGTTTATTAAAGGATGATTATATTATATTAGCAAGGATAATTTTTATGCAGGGAATTCTGTCACACTATGCCTGTGTGAACTCCTCTGCTCCTGCCAACAGCAGAGAGATTTGTCTCTCATCACTGTCAGCAGAGCCAACAACACACAGGATTGGAAACCTGAAATCAAGAGATGATATCCTAACAGACACACTGGCTGAATTACAATTCCCTTGTTATGACTTGATCAGTTTGGACAAAATACAGTCATTTTTTCTTCATTCTTTTTATATTACTTCTGAGCAACACCAGCAGCAGGAGGAATTGAAAGCAATGCTCCCCCACACCCAAATTCTTGCACAAATTCCCCCCCAACATTCCTGCACCAGCCACACTGTAACATTCACAAATCTTTTAACTGTTTTTGATTGCACTTTCTCCCTCACACCTTAAAAAAAAAAAAAAGGTTCCCTGTATTCACTGCTCAGCTCCAGAGCAGAATTTTAAGTTGCAACTGCACAGTCCTTTTTAAACTCTTACAGCCCGCTTCATTAGTGATACCAGAGCCAGTTCTGCTGTGCTTCTCCCCACACCCTTCATTAGCAAATGCGACATGAACAACATGTGCAAACGCATAGATGTGCATAGAATAAAGAACTTCTATCATGTAGCAATAAATAGTTACATATATTCACAAAAAAAAGTGCCAAAATTTTAGTGGCACTGTACAAAGCTCTGAACTCATCCCTTTTCAAACAACATGATTTCCAATATTTCTTACCTTCTGGCTTTACGATGAATCAAAGGTTACTCCAACCACCTTATGACTGTTGTCAAAAAGCCAAAATAAACATGATAGTTGTTTGCATTTTACTAAACTAACCTAAATGCAACTGAAAGAGCTTTTATGAATAGACACTACCTCTCATTTAAAAGGAAAATGTTTTCAACAGAAGATGACAGTGATTGCAGAGAAAAACTCTTAATATTTCTCTTTTTACAGTGTTTCATTAATTCCTAAGCTAAAAGAAGTTAGTGCTATGGAAAGTATTAGCAATGTAAAAAGGTGGCATGCCTTTGTGCTTTACAAAGAACTACTGTTTTCATCTGTAAATCTAGAGACTACTGATCTCTGCAGAGATTACTTCTCTTTAAGCCAAGGATCAGCGTCTCTTCAGCAGGAATTTGACTTCAGCCTGTTTTATTGGCTTTTGCAAGATTTATCAGACTGCTGAAGGCAGGCACCGATACATATTAGAGTTTCTTGCTGATACTGGAAATGAAAAATAGGAGAAGGGCCAAATATCAGCTGTCAAGTACTGAACAGTAACCCTTTTTTTCTCCCCTTGATGTTAAACATTTATTTTGTCTGCTCTGTCAGTGAAAAAGCTTCCCGCTCAAGTGGCTTGGTTTGGGTGAGCCCCCCCGGCTTGTCACTCTCGGCTGATCTATTTGCTTTCCAAAGCCTCTCCTCTCCACTTCTGCCAAAGCAATTTCACTGCAGGGTCTTGTCAAATCCAGGCTCAGACAAGCGATGGCACTGAACAATTCCTTAGTGCTAAAAAGGTCAAAGATCCCCGATATAACCAGGTTCCTCGTTTCCTCAGCTCTGCACACATACGCCTGCAAAAACCACCTCTCTGCCCAACTCCAGTGTAAGACACCTCGGGTGTCCCAGGCTGCAAGATGTTTTACAGCAGCTATTAAAAGGCAATATAAGGTGCCATATAGCAACAAGAAATACAGCACTTGCAGTGCAACCGCCCGCAGGGAATCCCCTCCCAGCCTCTTCTGCCTATTAACTTGAAAAATTACTTCTAAGCGTGAAATTACTGGGGGGAAGAAGCCATACACCTCCGAGCACGTTTGTTTTCAGGAATTCCGCTGAAGTTCACGCCCGGCCCGAGGCACCCCACAGGCGATGTGCCGCGCAGGTGACGCTGTGCAGCACCGCGCTACCCCCAAAAACCTGCGGAGTAACGAGGCGAGCCCCCCGCATCCCACACCTCCGGCACACCCGCGATTCCCTGGCTCGGCTTCTCCCCCCGCCAGCCCGCACGGACACTGGCACAGGTACAGGCACAGGTACAGGCACAGGTACAGGCACAGGTAGTGCCACGCGTGCGTGCCGCTCACACCGCCATCTCCTACGTGTGCCAAGGGGGCGCATCCAGCACTCAACTACGGCCTCAGGACCGGGGAAAAGGCGCCGAACCAAACGCCCTTTCAAGTTCTCACAAGAAACCCGGCGGCAAGTTGCGATTTCCCGTGTAAGCGATGACAGGTACGCCGCCCGCCCGGCACAGACGGCGGCCGGCCACGCCGCTCGCCCTCGCCGCGGAGCGCGGGATGGCCCCGGGCCGCGCCCCCGCCCGCCCCCGCCGGCACCTGCCGCCCGCGCCCCGCATCGCCCTTACCCCCGGAGCTGCTCCCTCATGGCGGCGACTGCTCGGAGGCGACGCGGAGGCAGAAACAGCGCGTCCGCCCGGCCCCGCCGCTCAGCGCCACTGCGGCCGCCCCGCCGGCAAGGAAGGACGGCGGTAGCGAGGGAGGGATGGAGGGAAAGAGAGAGAGAGGGAGGGAGGGAGGGAGGAGGCGGTGCTGCCCCGCCCCGCCCCGCCCCGCTCCCGCCCGGCGGCGGTGCCGGCTCTGCACGCCCTCAGCGCCGATCCTCCCCTTCTCATCCCGGCTGCGGGGCGGTTGAGGGCATCTCGCCCCTCCCTGGCCTCCCCGGGGCTGTGCAGCTATTCTGGAGGAAGCCCGCGGGGCTTCCTTTGAATTCATTTTTATTTTTGGGGGGTGTTCTTTGCCCTGGCTCTGGCCGGGCCGGCCGGAGAGAGGGGTGTGCTGAGAGGCGGCAGATCAGTTCGCCTTCAGACGCGGGCTCGGGTAGAAAACTTAGCTAAAATATGCACCTAATCCAGGCATATTTGAAATGGGCCTTAACCTGCACTTTTTTTTTTCTTTTTTTTTTTTTTTTCAGCATTTAATTTTGGTGCTTAAAATGCGGAGTGGTTTATTTACGAGTGGAATCTGGTAATTCCGTTTCTAAGGGCTTGCCCTGGCCCCGCAGGGAAGGAAGGGGGAGTTTCACCCCTGGATCTCTCAGTGCAGAAGAAATAGTTCTGCTCACGCCCAGTTACTGTTGCATGCTTTCCTTGCATTAATTCCTATATAATATGCATTACACAAAGAAAAGCCAACAATCTCCTTTCAGTGTCACAAGCACTTGGAATCAGCATGGCCAGTCTCCTCTCATGCATGTTGTACATACATCTATGTCCTTTATTCATTAAAATAAGGCTCCTGGTCCTTCCCATAACCAAGTAGTTTTTCAAGCCTTACATATTGTGATTTCCTGATAAAGCCACTCCAAAACTGTGGCTAGAGATAGAGCTAAAGGCAATCTTGCCCTTGATATATTGCAGCTGTGTTAATTAGCAAAGAGTGGGAACAGCCTTGCCCTCACAGCTTTGGCTATGATAAAAGAGTGAGCTGGTAGAGAATTAGTTGTAGCTTGCTGGCCGTGCTGTGAGAAGGAAAGGATGAGAGGTTGGGCAAGGGACAGATAAGGTGAGCCCCTATATGAGGGACAGGCAGGGCTAGGTGGCTGTGCCAGGGATGGGAGTTAGCCAGCCAGAACTGGAGAAGAGAGGAAGAGCCAGAGCTGCCTAGGAGAGGCTAAATAGAAAAGGTATGGAAGACGTTTTGGATAACAAGGTGCTGATACTTGAAGCCCTCTAAATGTTGTGGCTGTCTTGATAATGACATAAAACCAATGTCTTTCAAATCAGATTCATAGAATGGTTTGGGTTGGAAGGGACCTTAAAGAGTATCTAGTTCCACCTTCCCTGCCACTAGACCAAGTTGCTCAAGGCCCTATCCAGCTTGGAACACTTGCAGGGATGAGGCACCTCCAACTTCTCTGGGCAACCTGTTCCAGTGCCTCACCACCCTCACAGTAAAGAATTTCTTCCTAATATCAAACCTAAATCTATTATCTACCTTTCAAATGTACAAAAGAATTTTCTTGTTTTTATGCTGGGAAGATGCACATCTAGAAACACAGAAAATTCATCCCACCTGTTATATGGATGTCAGTAGGCATTGAAGTTGGAGGGTGTTAGCCTAAGCAAGCACCAGGAAATTTAGAGTTCCCCTTAAGGCGCCAGGTAGTTTGATTATTGGATTTTAAGAAAAGTTCAACAAGCAGTTCAAGGAAAGCCCGTGTATTTGTTTTGTTTTGTTTTTTCCTAGAAGCATTAAGGTTAGAGATGCTCAGGGTTCAACCCTCAGGCCTTCAAATGTAAATATAAAAATTATTTAAATTAAATGCTAAATTCTCATAATTTCTACATGATTTAGGTTGTTTTAACAGGTCTGACTCACAGTTTTCAGTAACCTTGTATCTGTAATACTACCACAATGTGGAAAGAAACAAGAGGAATAATTTTTGTGTAAACATAAATTGCCACTTTAAAACTCATTAGACTGTGAATTTTCCATTTAATTCAGTGGACCTGGTATTAGATCAATTGCTCTATCTGTATCTTAGTTTTGACATGAATAACCTGGCTGAAGGCTGTCAGTTTTGTTATAGCAGCAGTCTCACATTTTTGCATTTTTTAGCTGAGTTTTAAGAAGTGACAAAACCCTCCTTAAGTCTTTAAAATGGGATGATTTTCGTCCTAGTTGGGAGGAACATCAGGGTTCACTACAAGGAGAGAGCAGCTGCTCGTGTCATACAAAGGGATGGGTAGCCAGAGGCCAGACGTTTCACAGCAAAAGTGGTTTGTTTTCCTTCAGAAGTATCCCGCACTGATTCCCCGATACACATTCCTTCAATTTTCACTGTTTCTGGAGCTTCCTGGCCTGCTTTAACAGAAGCTTGATTCTGCTATTATCATGCTGGTCTTCTTTCCCATACAATAGTGCCAAGTAATAAGAATTTAAAAACCAGTCTGAATTTCTCATACTTTGCATAATCTTCTTTCTCCTTGAGTTACAAATAAAGCATTGTATTCAATTAGACTCACAGCAGGTGAAAACCCCAATTAGTGAATCCATTTTCTTGGCTCTTTTTCCCTACCTTACACCCACACAACACTTTTTTCTTTTTTTTTTTTTTTTTTTTTAACCATAAAGGGTAACTCTGAGTCATTCTCCAATTGAAAAGCAAATTAACCCTTTGATCTCCCAAATCAAACTATTACTCACTCAAGAACATCCAGGGCAAAACAAGAATGTTGAAGGATTAAGGGATTAAGGCCTATTGACTTTATAAATTGATTTTTTTAAAAAATCTATTTAATGTAGTTCTGATTGTTGTCTCCAAATTCACAAAAGCTTTTAGCTATTTTGATAGACCTGAAAATTATATTTTTGCTGTATAATGTGCACAAGTAATACCACTCTTACTCCAAATTACTTTTAAACTCTCTAATTTATTACATAAATATATTTTGTTTGAAGTGTAAATGGTGACTATATTTGGCATTTGTAACTGAAGACAATTTTTATGCCATACTTAGTTTTAAGCCATGTATTTGATAAAAGATAGACACCTCCCTATAAAAAATAAAACAAGATTACAGAGTAAGCAGAGTTTTAATTCCCTGTGGTACTTTTCCAATGCAAGAGCTACTCAGGCAACTTGTGTACCCATACAGAGACCTTAATCAGAAGAAGAGCAGTGTTTATTTCTCCTATACTGTTTGTTTTGTCCTGGGCTGTATCTAATCAATGTATCTATGTCTTCAACATTTAATAACATCAGGTGCTTAAAGGGAAATCGTGGCTGCCTAAAAAATGAGGGATGATGTTTAGAAATGGTCTTATTACCCCAAAACTCTTTCAGAAAGAATGAAAAATAGAAAGATGACTTGGATTTGCAGTCTGTCTGACTGCATTGCTTGCTGAGTCCAAAGGGTCACTGGAATTTCTGCATTTAAGAAAGCACATTTTTTCAGTTTTGAGAAGTTCTTCTCAGAATGTTGTCCCTTTTTGATGGAGAAAGAGCGAGAGTCATCTACACATTAAAACTAATTATATGAACATAAAATAATTGATTCCTAAGCATTAACACTTGAGTATAAATCTTTGTAAATTACAAGATTATCATCATCTCTCCATGTTACAGACAGATGTGGAAATCCAATTGCAGAAATGGGTAGGGACTTGCCTGAAACTAAGGTAGACATTAAAGGTACAAGTTTGCTTGTAAGTTTAGCATTTTATGAGTTAGAAAACTAAAGCAACACTTCTTTAATTTTACTGCCATTGAAAGTGAAGATACAACATTTTCCTGTTAGCTAAGTCTTGCTTCCAGAGCTCTCTGAAGTGTGTAGGCTCTTTGTAAATGTGGCTTTACCTTTTCTCAGTTATCTGGGCCGTGGATTAGTTTGCTTTGCATTTAAGAAAATATTGTGGTGCCCTGGGTTTGGCTGGCTAATCCGTTACATTATTTGAGTCTATTTTCTTTTTCTTGGTATAAATAAATGCTAAAAATCACTTGGGATGGCACAATGGCACTTTCCTGGATCATGTGTCTTAAATATGCTCCAAGGGCTGACACCTCCAGGGTGTCTGGGCAATTGTTTATTGCTCTCTCAGAACACCCAAGAAGAGAACACTGGTTTGGATGCTACTGGTTTGTTTTGTTGGTTTTTTTGGTTTTTTTTTTTTTTTGCCTTTTTGCACATTATCACTGAAAAGACATTAAAACACTATAAATGCAATGAAGAAAATAGTTTTGAAATGTTCCATTCATTTTCCCCAACACTGTACTGCATATTAAAGACCTAGTAAAACATTCATAGCTCAGTATACTTAAAATCAGTTATTTACACCCTAGGATACTGGGGAAGGAGCCTACTACTCCCTGTCCAGAGGGAAACCCAACCTCTGGCCCACCTGAAGGATGACAAGCTGGTGCTTCTTCTTACCCAGGGCTCGTTCTCTACACTCTAAGGCAGGTAACTGACAAATGGAGATCAAAAGAATTTTTTCACTGAGATATTCTTGGAGTTGACAGAGGAAGATATTTACTTTTTAAATTTTTTAAATTTTTTTTTTAATCTAATTCTGCAATAAATATTACAGAGCTTGCAGCAACGTAATGCCCGGTATGGGAAGTGTTGGTACCTGGCACATGTGACAGGAACAATTCTATTCCTACTGAATGCAGAGCAGCACAGCTTTCACATTCCTTTGGGCTGTACTTGCTTTTACCACAGTAAGGACACCTGATTAAAAATGAAATCTTAGTCACCCTACAAGATGGGTACAATCGAGCCTCAGGAGCAGCCTGTGTGTGCCTTATGTTGCACCGCACTGCACGCTGCTGCTGAAAGGTGAATGAGAGGGTGCCTGTCATTTTGAATGTATTAAATATAAGTATGAATTCCAGCCTGAGGAGATCTTGGAAAGGAAAATTTCAAGAGGCTACATTTATTTTTTTAAGGTGGTAGTGACAGTAGCAGAGTGTTCAGTCTCTACTGCCATGTGTATGACCTTGAAAAGAGGAGCAGAGTGGGCTGAGGTTGAGTGTGATTGCACACCTTGCTGGGAGGGGTGGACAGCACATCCTGATCCCACCAGCGCCATGAGCTCTGCAGGTAACCTCCTCTAAATAACAAAAGCTCTTTTCTCCCTTCCATAAGAAACCACAGCAAAGGAAGAAAATTAAGGAAGGTGTAACCCTTACTTTCCTGGGATGGAGATGGAGTATGAATAGTCCCAAAAACAGGAGACCAAGAAGCAGAACACTAACAAAATGCTAGAAAACTCAAAGTAGCAAAACTCCTTCTGAAGTAAGGATTTTGGGAAGATAACAGGAGGAAAAAAAAGTGTATATATTAAAAAAGAAGACTTAAAATCTACCGACCGAAAACTTGGATCAAACAAAATTGCCTGCTGATCATTACAACGCACTTGAAAAATTATAATTAGACCGTAGTAAATTCTGGGTTAGAGGAACCTGTATTGGCAAAATGAATGGTTATCATTATAGAGAGTAGGGTTGGGGAAAAAATGCAGACTAATAAGGATAAATTAAACAAAGCAGCAAAGACAAACTCCATTTCTTTCTTTTCTTTGCATGCCCAGTTGGAAATAAATTATTGTTTTGCCTCCTGGAGGGATTAAAATAAGAAGGATTTCATAAACTCGCTCACTCCCTGGCTCTCTTTTCACCTCAAAATCTTTCTTTCTATGCATAAAATTATGTGTTGCAAACACAAAAGCTGGCTTACAAAATCATTATGTTCTCTACTGTTTCCTATCAGTGTATAGATCTCAATATTAAGAAACTCTGTATCTTGCAGTCCTACTTCACTCAGGCCCAAAAAACCTGATCCTAACCACTGCATACCCTGCATTCCCAATCCCTAACAAGCTGTCCGCTCTCTCAAAAGCTTTCGCAGACATTAAAGGAAAAGAATGCCTTATTTTTTTACTAATTTACTTTTTGGTTGTGTTGAATTCCATAATGTACATGTTTTTGACATTGTTGAATCTATCTTTTGTGACTAATATAATACAAACCATTTTTTTCTAACATTGAGGACTTTATTTCAAAATGTCTCTATATCATAAAATAATATATATAAAAATATATATAAATATCATACAGAAGAGAAAATACTCCCTTGGGGAAAAAAGCCACTGAGGTCATGCTTGGCGATTCTTTACTAGGATATCCTGATGGTAAGACTGCAGTTAGGTAGTAAAAGAAGTGAAAAATGAAATTTATGGCATTTTATGACAGCTATATACAGAAAAGTTCCCAGTCAGACCACTGGCTGGGCAGACTTTGCATCTTTGAATTAATGCACTGATGTTTTGCTGTCTGTATTCTGCCTGTATTTTACCAACGGATGCTTTGCTGTGTTCTCACAGAAACATGTAGTTTCTTTTGCTTCATAATGTATGTTGAACCTGTCCTAACTATCTTAGTGTTTTATCAATGATTATAATATACCACACATAATATATAATTCAAACTCAGGAGGCCCTGCCTATTTTTATGTACACACTTGGCTTTTTTTCATCCTCTTCCCAGAGATGTTGAGGCTGTTGGCAGAGATCAGTTTGAGATCTACTCCTAACCTTTTCCCTTGATTGGGCCATACAGAGCCTTAATGTGAGAAAGGTATGGTTCTCCCTTCCTGGTAAATCACATTGATGTTGTTTCAAAACTAGACAGTCTTTAGCTTCTCCCAATACCCTGGTGTAACATGAGCAAATCTTAGTCCTTCTGCACGGCAAGAGCAAGACTGCTTTACTCTCCCTTCCTAAATGCCTTATGTGGGGATCCCGAAAGCAGAGCACTGCACTTGGGGAAGGAACCAGCCTAGAGAAGTTGATGCCAGCTACACCTAACTGGCCCCACCAGTAATTCCATCCAGGATAACTCCTTCATCTGATACAGGTGTGATTTCTCATAATTTTGCATAGAAATGCAGCTTCAGTTTCAGGGTTGTGCAACTACTCTCATCCTGAGGTCAGCAGGAAAAAAAAAGATGGAAAGCAAAAGCTTCTCATCTGCTATTTCTGAAATTGAACTTTTTATTTCATTTCAAAGCAGTATACTATGAAAAAATACTCTTTACTTTAGCCAGAAAATGAGACAATTGTTCATACAGCTCTGGCAGCATCCTTTAATGGCAGGTGGCAATCTCATCTTGTCCATGCCAAAGAGTAAAAATTAGTGTTTATATACAGGCATTTGAAACAACTACAGGCACACAGATGCCTACATTAACTGGGGCTTCCAGACAGATGAGCCAATATCAGCTATAATGGAGCCATGTCCTAGGGCACAGATTTTATTTTATCCTAATTGAATCTAAAAGTATGTTGGCACTTAAACACTTGAGTGAAGAGGGATATAAAGGAATTTTGAGGTAAGATAAAAATTATTTCTTAGTAAGTGGATTTCGTTGATGAAAAGGATTTGCTTGTGGCAAGTCCAAGCATTTATGCTTTAGCACATGCTCCATGTAATTCCAGACAGCTTCTGGACCTTCCATTTACTTAACTATAATATGATTCTCCCTACAAAGTAGTGCTCCCAGCTTTTACACTTAGATATCTTTGTGTTGCTCCTCCTATCCCCAGCACAGTGGCTTGCAGTTAATTCAGGGAAGAATCCTGTGGGTGCCAGCTGATAGGAAAAGATTTTGCTAAACTATATTGTACAGTTTAAACTTCATGCTTATTGAAGCCTAATAACAGCATTTAGTGGAATTCAATGTCTAGGTGCACTTTCAGTATTTCATATGTTACAGTTAAGCCAAACGTCTCACGGTGCATCTCAGCAAGGTCTCAAATAGCTTGCATTTCTACTGGCATACTTTCATTCAGTTCTCTGATCTCAGTTATTTAACAGAAAATGGAACCTCTTAGGGAAAGAATAAACATGCAAAATGATGCTTTCCTTTCTCACAACACAGCCAAATTTCACCGTGAAAAATTTGTGATGAAAATCAGAAATGCCTTGTCTGCTGCCCAAGTCAAAGAGCCTTGACATTTATGATCAAAGGTACACAGATAAATTCAAGGACCTGCCATAGTCCAGTATTGAATCAAGAACAATAGCGAATGATTTTAGCTCAAAATCAGCTTAAATACTTTTTTCTTTCTATACTGAGCATTTTTACACATTGAACAAAACAGCATTTGTATTTGGAACTATTTGCTGCTTCTTTAGGAAATTTCTTTCAAAGGTGCAATCTAAATCCTGAACAATCCACTCAGCCCTAAAATATTAAGGGTTTAAATATTAGTTATGGTCCATATTAACATTCTTAGATTCCTGCTGCTACATCTAACTCCTCTGAACACATTATCAGAAATGTCAACCTACAGATCTAACATCAAAATCTTCAGCTTTTTCTAAAATAGTCCAGCCTTAAAGAGAAAATTCTTATTGCTAGCACTAAGTGAAATTACCCATCTTTATCTTCTCCCTCACTGCACAACACAGAAAGCCAGATTATTTTAAAAGTTCCAAATACCTTGTGTCCTATTATCAGGCCTAAGAAACATCACACAGTTTTTGTCACCTTCCTTCCAGGAAAAAAGAGGTGTTAAATCCAACGAAGATTTCTCTATATCTATGTGGTACACTACAAATGCACAGCACAGCACTCAAGCAATTTGATTATTTAATAGTGTCCAGAATTTACTATTTCATAGTGGCGTAAATTTAATACATAGGTACCATATTGTGTACTGTGTGGAAGATTTTCTAACTATCGTTAAAGTTAGAAAGCAGGATCTTCTAAAGTCACACCTTCTGTCTCATAAAACGTTACAAGTTGTTTGAGCATTCATCTCTAATCATAAAATAACAAAATCAGTTAGTCATATTAAAAAATAAGGTGTTGTTTCAAATCACCATTCTTCTCTTCAGGTAAATAATTTTTCTTCAATTACTATCAACAGCTTTGGTCTGTGGTTGCCAACTTTTGAACAAAATGTCATTTTGCATATAATTATCACCACTTTTGTTAATGCCTTTATACTAATACACATCAGGCAAGAGAAAATAATAATAATAAAAAATGAGACCTTTAACCTTATATTTTGAATAAAACACGGTTAAGATGTTATTTCTAAATACTTTCGTACTTTAGCAATAAAATTTATTTTGCCTATGGACATTTTAATTTTTATCATTCTTGAGGAATGAATCTCTTGTTACTTTTCCACAGCTTTGTGCTGCAGTTGCTCTTCATTCTCATTCCTAAATTCAACTGAAATTATTTTTCAAATTATTATCCTCCTACCCATGTCCCTCAATTTGTTCTGTTTTAAGGGTAACTAACAGAGCAAATAATTTATTAAGGATGAAAATAATTTTGCAAAGATTTGCAGAAGCTGACAGACTGAGAATTCGCCAAACAGAACCCAAGCAGAGAGTGGAGGATTAGACCTCATCTAATCCACTGAGTTTTTCAAACCAGGGTATTTAATACTGAACTAAAACCTTTGGAGAGTTTTATTTTTAGAGGCATTCCATATTAAGGTTTGCTTTAAGAATTACAATTTAGGAAACAAATGAAAGAAATGCATTTCTTGTTTGTGAGTAAGGTATCAATCATTAAAAGTCTTTCATTCCCAAATAAATTTATTTTTTTACTTTATGCCATATTTTAATTTTTCTGATAGTTTTCATTGTAAACATTATACTTACTGAGCTTTAAAATTAAAAAAAAATAAAAAGGAATTTGTGCAATGAAAAGAATCATTTGGTGATGACAGTACACATAAGAGATGAAGAAAGTGACTGTTTTTACTAATTATTTCCATGTCAACATTGTACATGAAACATGCTTTCAGTTTGGAGAAAGCCAGGCTATTGGGGCTGTGTCTATGTTGCCATTTAATTAAACAATTTAGTCTGTGAAATAGCCAAGAGAGAGCAACTCCCCAAATGTGTCAATATTTTGGCTGTTGGAACTTTCTAGTGGCATATTTATCTTAGTTACCCTGTTATGTGTGTCTGCCCTGAAAATAACTGTCATTTCTTGGTCCAAATTTCACACAGTGACCCTTTTCTTACTGCTGAGAGGTAGATGGCCCTACATGGTATTCCTCTGCTTCCCACTTAGTGCTCCTGTGGACCCAAAGCAGGATTCCCTTCACATTTATAAGTTTGGATTTTAAAAATGTCTTTTTTAAAAATTTCAAATTATCTGGCCTAATGTAGATCTTGATGCTGCTGAGCTGCTGAAAAAAAGCCACAGTATCTTTTTGCAATAAGTTGGGGCTGTCCCTGCAGAACAAATCCATCATATGAACTGGCTACAGCCTCTCTCTACACTGGGGAGCCAGACGAGTTCTAGATCAGCTCAAAGCCTGAGATTTCCCTGACAATGCAGGATAGTCACCAGTTCTTTGCTGTGCTAGATCCTCGAGCTTCCGTGATGAGCTTCACAAAGAAATCAGCTGGTAATCAAAGTAATCATTTTTAAGCAGGGAAATTTTTGTCCAGAAAGCAACTAATCTGACAAAACCAAGCCACTACCAATGAAGATTTCTGAATACTTTATATGTAATTTCCAAAATTTGCAGCTGTCAAATTTTCTAAGAAAAACAACTATTATTTCCATTTCTTTTTCTGTAAACTGGCAGAATTTTTGGAAGAATTATCGAATTTAGGAAGCACTCTCAATGCATATCAGCATTTTTTTTCTTGGATTTTCTTTATATAAAAAGCAATAGTTAAGGTAGAAATTTCTATAAGAAACTGGTAAAAGGTAGGATACAGAAGAGTATTCATCTGCTCCCTTGGACGGTCTGTATTCATACAACACTTCTGCATCTTGCCAAGTTTGTGAGCTGCAAGAGCACAGTGTGTAGTGACAATGCTCTAACCCTTTTAGTGCCTTGCAAACTACACACTGAGCTAAATTTTACTTCCAAACAAAATTTTGGCTGCATTCCTTAGTGAGCACACATTGTTCTTGCTTTGACAGATTATCCCGTTCTCTCTCTTAAAACAATTTGATGCATTTTTCTTTTTTTTTAAAACTTGTTCCTAGATGAGCCCAGTTTATATAATCAGCCACCAGCTCCAACATTGAAAAAGAACAGTTCTTATTTTCTTAATTTAGGTCATTATGCTAAAATCATAATTTCTCTACTTTTTTTTTTTTTGTATCATTTGCAATTATAAGGATAATTTTAAATACCTTTTAGAGCAAAATTAAGCGTCTATTATGTATATATATTTTTCCTAACTCAACATTTAATTAAATGCTAAGTTTAACGTTGCATAGCTTGGTGAGAAATTCAGCACTGGATTTCAGTGAATAAAAAGAATACCTAATCATAAACAATGCAGCAGTATTCTATGATTCTATATTATTATATATGGTGTAAATATAATTGGCTTTATAGTGCCTTTTAAACAGAGATTAATTGCTCTGATCCTCCCTGCCTTCAAACCATCAGACTGACCACAAGTAAGTATATGGAATTTGACTAGTACTATGAGTACTAAATTGCTAAAAATACTGCAACACCAAGCCTAGGTTCTTATATATTTGTATGTAAGAGCAGAACTGAGAATGCTATTTTTAAAGAGGCTCTTCAAATTTGTTTAATTGGTTAAAAAATTAAATTGGTCTTTACTGGAGCATAATGACATAATATGGCCTTATAGTGAGGAGTACATGTGGAAAGCAAGGGGAATTTTAGGTCTAACTGCATTTTCTGTCAGCCAATATCTTAACCTAAAAGGATCATCTGGTCAGCCTTTTCTATGGTGTAGAGTTGATGAAAAAAAGAGGTTACATCTTTTGCATATACAAGAAGAGGACAAAGGTGGACAGGGAAGCAGTGTATATACAGTATAATAACTTCCAGCTGCTGTATTGTCTGCTGGTAGGTATGGTGAAATAAATAAATGATCAAAAAAAATCTAATTAAAAACCCCCCAACAATGTCAGGATGAGTTTTTGTAAATAAGAACTTGCAAGACAAGTGATATGAAAGCAGTGAGATGATTAAAATGCAGTATCTTATTTATTATACATTAGGTAGATCAAAGCTCCTCAGAGATAACAAGGCACTGATTGGGGGTTGCCACCTGTTTGGTCTCACTAGCTGTGGAAATCTGTGAGGTGAAGCTGTGTTAAAGGTTGTCAGTACATTCTACACTTATGAACGTCTTGCATTGATAAAAGAACCCAAATTTATTCTTATTTTGCTAAAAAGATTTACTCATTATTCACCACCACATATGTTACTTTCCTAGTTAAGACAAAAAGGATATGCTATGTAATTCAGGAAGGTTTCAGAAACAAACAAACAAGTGAAAATTGCAGGCAAATGCTCTTACTTGATACACATCACTTTAATATGGTGGCAAGAAGACCTGATGAGTATAAAATTAGAATATATTTCAGCTGTTGTTTTGGAAAGTGCTGAGCCTTGCAGCAGACTGAGCTCAGAGAAGAAAGATTGTGGCAAGCAAATTGTCCAGGAAAACTAAAGTCCGGACAATGAGGCAGAAGGCAGTTTGCTAGATGTTTTTTGGGTTTGGTTGCCTTTTTTGTCTAACCTCTCCACAAAGAACAGAACAGCTGTGACTTAAGGAAATGTTTGGGTATAAATGTCTAACAGTTATTGGCAGGAGTTATCTACTGAAGAGCAAGCTGAGAAAAGCTGAAAATCTGCAAGATGCAACAAGGGAAGGCAAGGCAGTGACAGCTTTTGTCAGTGTCCTTGAAGTGTGCCACAGAACTGGCTAAAGAGATGAACAGAATTCCAGTCTGGAGACGTCAGAGCACCACTGGGCTCTTGGGTCTTTAAATGACTATTCATAGGAGATAATGCATTACAGCAAGAAAAGGGGAGTCAGTAAGAGTAAGAAAGGCCTCTTCAAGTCGGTGAAAACTTAATTTGAGTGGATAAAACGGAAGTAAAAGTTTCTAAGTACTTTAAAAGTCATATGTTCCAAAAGAAGAATTGTTTGGGAGGTCTCTGGGTGTTATAAATACATCCACTGACCAAAACCAAGTCGGGACTGACACATGAGAAACGATTCCCCTTGGCTGACTCAATTCAAAGCAGAGAAGAAAGACTACTGCGAGACCACATGATGTGGGCATTCTCTCACAGGCAAGTTTGATAAAGGATTCACACTGACAGACTATTTTCCACTCCTTATTTCTAGAATGGTGAACAAATGCCCCAGAGCAAAGCAGTGCTGAGGGTTTTGCACTCGATTTTCTCGAGAGAACACCGTACAGACACAGATTTGCGTTTTGCTAGCGGCAAATGTTTATTCCACAATATTTTAGGCACTGATGTGAAAAAGCATGATACATGAGAGGGAATGCTGAGAGCCACATTCTGATCCCTTCTTGAGTACTAGAAACAAGTAACTTTGCTGAAATCGATGAACATATCTCTCTCAATCCATGCAGGCTGCTTTAAATGCTGAACTTAAATTAGATTTCCAAACTTCTGGCAGCAAGTCTGATGAGAGCCTAAACTGCTACCACCATAACCTGTGAGTCCTCTGGTTCTTCTGCTCATTTCAAGATTGTTAAGAGTACAATGAAACATTTATTTCTCCTTCAGACTGCTAACAGGAAATATAATAGCATATGAAAGTAAGTTTTAACATGTAATAACCATATTAGTAAGGTTTTGATTGCTTTTGTGCCATAGCACAATTAAAATAGTGGAAAAGCAGAAGAATGAGGAATGAGCAGGAATAAATATTTGTCAAGTACAAAGGTATAGGGCACTGTCTACAATGGAATTGTTCAGTAATATTACAGCGGTATTAAAAGCATAAGCACTTCCATTAACAAGAAATAATTAGGAAACAAAAGGCTAAGTGGAACTATAGCCAGAAATATAATCTCGTGGTGGTTTATATCAAAATAGCTGACTTTAGATTCTGAAGTTCAAACTAGTATTTGGAAATGATGGTGAGCTCATCAGTTTCTTTGGGAATCAGTTTTCTAACCTCTAATTTTCAGGTGATACTTAAGGTAATCTGAAGGATAGAGCTAAGACATGCTATTCAACAATGGTCTTCTACTGGCTAAAAAGATCTCACTGCCAGAAATCTGGAAGAAATTTCTTTCTAAACACTGAAGTAAAATTTCAAGATGCCTGTATTCCCAATTACTTGCACTAAAAGTTTATAGATGAGAAATAAAAATGTGGTTTTGGTTTAGTAGTTCTAACTCTTGGTTTTTATGTTTTGTTCCTGTAATCATTGACATTTCCAGCTACAAAATACAGTCTGTTACACTTAGGAAAACAGCTGCAAGGCACTTCTCCTCACTCTCTGGGGTTTCTATAGGCTGAAGCTGGGTATGATTTTAAAGAAGAATAATTTATGAAACAGAAAGTTGAGGATATTTTATTTGCTCTCTTTTACTTCCAGAGTTTACTGTCTGTTCGGGAAATCTGCAACTAGTATGGCAAATCTGAAATTCATGTTCACAGAGGTGCATCTCCCTCTGTATTTCCATACCAAATGCAGAAACATCTTTAATGAAGAACAGCTTCTGTGGCTTTTTCAAGGATTGCATAAGTAGAAAGTATATATATATATTTGGGGAAATGCATCATTTAAATGTTTTGGATAAATTAGAAAGTAGCAATTTCCTCTCATTTGCCACACCACTGCTCAAGTGTCTGTGTGAGAATGAAAGAAGTCTGGAGAGGAAAACAGTAGTCTGTCACAAATACTTCCTCTCTGCTTGTCACTTTTGCAATAAACAAGGCTATCAACTCCTTAAAATTTAGGTAAATATTTCTCATGATATTTTAGTTCAATTACTGTAAACAGCTAATAATCTAAAAAGATCTCCAAAGCTGATTTAAAAAAGGTGAGTTACTTAATTGATGATTATAAGATTCAGCAATGCAAGAAACTAGTATTGAACTTAGATTTACAAAGAACTTGCTTAGGCAGAATGCTAGGCACAAAACCTTTTAGTTAAATGAAGACTACATTCTGGATTCAGTGAAAATTACTCCTTTCTTATGATGCTACTCTCTTCCACTGAATTTATCTGTGAAGATCAAATGGCAAACTTCTGCAAATTATTACAGTTCAGTAAGTATCTTCACTGTAGTAGGATATAGAAGTCTAAAAAAGAGAAAATTAACTGCTTGAGCATGCTGTGTCTCCCAGACGGCATCTGACAAGCCAAAAAAAAAAAAAAAAAAAAAAAAAAAAGTGAAGTGAATCAGCACAGGGGGAAAATGAACTGGAGCTAGCAAAAATGTGCTTCTGTAAAAGAAAGAGGTTGTACATATAAACATATATGTAGATATTTCAGAACCTCAGAGTTACTGCGATCCCCTTCTGTGTTAAAGCCCTCCAAGAGCCAAACACCAAATGGCAACTCACCATGGATATTTTTACTTTGTCTGAGGGTGATTTTCCTCAGGAATAAAAGCGTTCACCATTTTAAGGGTTCTCCAGTTCTGCAGATTTTACTAGCTGAAAAATTAATCAATACTGCAAGGGCAGGTACTAGAGAGGCAATCACTGTATGAAAATGTGCCCCATCTATTAAAATACAAGAATATCTTTCATAAGATGAGTAACACCCCCACTTTTACAATGCACTAGAGTGTATTTACACATTAAATACTCTTCTTTGCAAAATTATGCAAAATGAAATATTTTAAGAAGATGAAGAGGAAGGAAAGAAAGAATCTTCCTGTGCCAAATTAAACCCAGAGACATAATGCTAGAGAACATTCGGTTACTTCTGATCTGTGCTCATTACTGAAAAGCCAGGATACTGCAAAGTAAACCAGCAGTCCTACTGACCTCACCCTGCTCATCATCTACTTCCACTAACATTTTTCCTCTTGCTTTGCTTTTCTTAAACCCTCTCTGCCTGCACAGAATATTAGTTTCTAGAGGAAAATTGCTGCATTCTCGGTATTGATGATGTGTTTTTCGTTGAAGCAGACCTATGAGAACAGGATGCCTCTAGGTACATTTAGGAGATACAGTGCTAAACTGTTTCTCAAACTCCAAAATATTGCTGCAATGTGCTTCCAGACAATTAAGTCGTCTTTAAACTTTGAGGAAGAAAGGTAGCTAGCACTACCTCTTCCAGTAAAGGACATTGGAGTATTCTTCTCTCCGTAATTCTAAACTGTGCATGATGACATGATATTTGAATATTGTTTCACTAGCATGATGTGTGCACTTACACTTCAGTTCCTGAGAAAGGGGGAATAATGATATATAAATAGCATCACTTCACCACCAAACCCAGCACAGAGGAGATACACTCTCCACGTAACAGGGGGACTGACCATGTTTTGTCGTGCATGCATCTTTTACTGATTCTCAGCAGAATCTGTTACTTGGTACAAATTCTTGAGTAGAAGTGACAGACTTTATATGAAATTGTACCATTGAGCAGCAGGCTGGCAAGGCATAAATGTCACTCAGGAGGTTAGACATACACAGCTATAGAGATTGCGAAATTCAACCTCTGCCCTGAAAAATAAATACCTTGAAAAAATTGGGAAATTCTACAACAGTGACATCAAAATGGGTATAATAATTTTACCTGTAAGATATGAGACTTTTCTATTCATGAATGACAAGTGAAGAAAAATCTTTTTTTGGAAACAAAAGCACAACAAAACATTTGCTGTTGCCCTGAATACTAATGATGGAAGACTGTTGCTATGGTGATGCTAATTTTAACGCTCTTGCCTGTGGACTTCATATGAACTGCCCGTTTTAACTTTTGCAAATGTCATTTACAAAATGAAAACCCATTAATGACTGGTGAGGGCACAATGTTCCACTTTAATTAGAATAATAAGGAATGCTGATGCACAAAGTACAGGTTTGTGAATTGCTACAAAGCCCACACTGTCAAAATTAATTACCACTGATGGGGACTTTGTTCTAATTTTTTTTCCAAAGGAAGCTTTAGAATAATACAACTGTAGTTTGACTTGAAGTTGAAAGAAGGCTCTCCTTTTAATAGCAAGGTGGAATAAAGATATTTCTGAGACTGACAGTATAGTAAAAAGTACAACAGAGCTTAGAACTGTGACTGAGCCATGCTAAAGGAGCACCAGTTCCAGCAAAGGGGAAATACAAGTGCCAATGCTGCCAGGGAAAAAAAAATCAGCTAAATACCAGCTCAGAAAAGCAGTTAAGATCTTGAAAATAGACTTGGTGTTTTTGAAGAACTTAAAAACAAAAATAAATTGAGTGGGTGCTGGGATATGATTTAAGTTAGTGAGAAATTGCTGTGACATGTTAATTGTAAAGTGCTGAGACAAGTAGATAGATAGATAGTAATAGTAATCTTATTTTAATGCATCAAGCCTTTGCAAATCATGAGCATACATCTCTCATGAGAAGGGAAAAAAGTTGCAACTACCATTTCTAATTTTGGGACAATGTCTGAGCATATAAAGTAGGTGCTATGCTGCTAACAGCGTGTCAGTGGTGCTGACTGCAATGAGGAAAGCAAACTGCAATGAAAAGCATCACAGACAGCTGCCGAGGGTACATTATACAGACTAATTGTTATTATTAAATATCTCCATTGTAGCACTGCTTAGAGAATCTAATTTAGAGTTGACATCCATTGTGTTGCCTCCTGCATTAGCAGAAAGGAAACTTGCCTTCTCTTGTGAAGAGCTGAGCTAGTGAAGGACTTGATTTGTCTTTATGCTACATCTCTGGTTCAGTGTGAGATTGTTGGAAGTGTGACTGGTGTGAGGATGAATAGCTGCTAAAATATTTTTCTAAATTCTCATTCATGACAAACTATGATTTAATGAGTAGCTGAACTTTCTTCCAGCATAAAATCCACTCTGAGTCTATTGGTATACTCCAGTGCTGTTTTAAAATGGTCTGGCCAATTTTGCCCTTGAATTGCTGGCTATTGTGTAAGCCTCTGTACTTAAATACAGCTCTGCACTCAAGACGGCTGGAATTTCATGGTATTGTACTAAAGAGAAATAGAACAAAAAAGATTTGACTGAGAATGGTTGTGTCTACCAAGTCTGATTGTAAGTTTTTCTGTCCATGATTCATTAACTCAGAACTTGTTTTCCTCTTACTGTTGGGTCTGTGCAGAGGTAACTGTATGAGCATTGAAGAGCACTGTCATCAAAGACCTTCTTCAGCAAGCACACACTCTTTTTATTAGGGTTGCTCAGAGAAGGGCTTGATGTTGAAAATGCCATTGACTATCATTTTGCAGATAATACCTGTATGCTCCGTGATGCTGTTGAATGCAGCTGTACCTGGTGAGATGCACAGCCATGAGGCAGCCAGCTGCTCTTGAGAGCCAGTGGGCTCAGGGCTAATCCACACTTCTGCAGGACCTTGCCCTGTGATATCTTATCTCAGAACAAGAACAGACAAGGCTCTCTTCTACTCAGTAGGAAAAACCTGAGCAGCTAGCTGGAATTCAGAGGGAGCCAGAAGCAAACAGTAATTTACAAATATGGAACTGGTGTGTGTTAACAAACTGACACTTGTAAATTTAGCTTCCCAATACACAAAGGTTTAGAATTTATAGAATTAATCTGAAATAGAGGAAATAAGCTGAGAGAACTGCCTCACAGAAAATTGAATTCTGCTCAGTAAACACCATTACTAAGACAATTAGATTTTAAAATTTCATTCTCCAGATAAGAAGGTGATATTTCTGGCAAAGTCCCCTGCCAACACTGATGGACCAAGAGTCAAGGAGTTTAAATTAATGGACCCTGCTCTCATGGAGACTTCTACGGAATCAAGATCACCTCAGTTTTCTTCAAGACATATTGGACAACTGGATAAGAAAGGAATATTTTTGTTCTTTAAAATTCTGTTGATCTATGTGAATGGGCAGAATGTAAAAAGTATCTGCCTTTTGTGCAGAGGTTCAGTGAAATATCCAGTGGTACATAACTGAGCAATAAAGATGCTCCAAGCTGTAATCTGGAATAAGTGATGAAAAGAGTCACAGTGCCTCCAACTACTTCTAATTTCTTCTCACATATTTCATATTCTATGCAATAAAATTTTTTGAGCTGTTACAATTCATTTTATGACTATTGTTAATACAGTGAATGAAGCATCTTTTAATGAGGCAATAATGGCTGAGGCTGAATTAGATTACTGCTAATCAGAGCAACTGAGTACCAAGTAAAAATCTCCCAGAAGAGAATCAGAAAAAAAAAATAGTTGTTTGGTGTTGGAAAAGGAGATAAATTATCTTAAGGACAAGCAACACTAAATATGTAAGTAGGCATAAATTGCATGGGATAGCCAACAGAGGCAGCAAAACATTGTGTAAAATAATAGAAATGTCAACAGAGAAACACTGGTGTTTGAGAGAAAACATCTATTTTGAGCTTGGGACTTAATAACCATCTAATGGCAAATGCTATAAACAGGACATAAAACTGTAATTAACAAGTTTAGAAGTTATCAGCATAACTAAATTAAACAAAATTGTGAAAGGAGAGGTGAGAAAATAGAATAAAGTGGGTGGTGGGCTGGGGGCAGAGTTTCCAGTGGGAGGACTGGATCTGCAAAGGGAGCATAAGAAAGAAGATACAAAAGAAGCAAACAGTAAATTATTACAAGGGGAAGCCTGGCAGCAAGTCAAGAGAAGGCATGAAAGGACAGCAGTAAGATGGTTTGTTGAAAGTGGTGGAATGACCTAGAAGAAAGTGAACGCTGAAAAGATTCTTGGAACTGGATGGCAGGAAATTGTTAGTGACCTTATTAAGAGCTGTTTTAAGGAGAAAATGGAACAGAAGCTAGAAATGATTGGGCAGGAAAAAAAAAAACCACAAAAAACCCCCAAAAAACATGGACTAGAAAAAGACACAAATTCCAAGAAGAAGGAGGGCAATGCATATTGAACAGTGTTAGAGAAAAGATTTGTTTTGTTTTATCAAGGACAGTCCTGAAGAGAAACTTCCATGTAAGGAAAGAAGGAGCAGATAAGCTTCAAAGAAAATACATCACTAGAAATCTAAAGTCCTAACCTAATGTATAAGGAACCGAAGAAGTTAAGCAAATAGACTTGCTCTCTAATACCCAGCTACTTGATGTCCCTTGCTAATTTCTTGTTGTGAAATATACCATCTGTAACTTGCTATTACTTCAAAGAAACTTGTTGCAAACAAGACTTTTCTCCTTCAAACAATCTCCTTCAATCCTATTTCCCTCACTGTGACAAGCCCTTTTCTCCAGATTCCTACTGCTGCAGAGTATTATGGCACCAGCTTGACGAATACGCTTTCCTTTGTTGAGGACAGACCATATACTTTATTATTGGTTGAGTAGCCCTTCTCCTTTTTTTTTTTTTTTTGGCTAATTTCTAAATAGTGTTCATGAAAACACCCTACAACCCCAAACCCAAAAACTTCCCAAAAAATCCAAACAAAAACCTGCCGAAAAACACAAACCAAACCAAAACAAAAACCCGCAAAGAAACAAAAAATCACATAAACAAACAAACAAAACCCCCCAGAATCCCCCCAAAACAAAAAATCCAAACATGTTGAAACTGATGATTATTCAGATTTGTACCGGGCATAATTTCAGTTTAGGACTACTTCAAGAAAACTATATCATTTGAATCCAAACAAAATTTAGAGCTGTCTAGTGTACTTTTCAGTTTCCTCTGAAAGTACAGAATATGGCTGTCCCTTGGAGCCAGCTATTCCTTTGTGCTTCACAAAGGCAATTACAAAACACACAGCAATTTTTGAATTATAAATACAAGCCCTCTATAGTGATTGAAACCCCCATTGTGGGGTTTATTTTAAAAAACCAACAACCCAAAACCTACACATTTGGTTGGTGAATATCTTTGATAGTTCAGCTACAGAGTTTAGATTCATGTTTTAAACTGTGTAAAATTTCAGATTTTTTTAAATGATCTTGAACTAGCATTGTCTTATAGAAGACACATTGAATATCAACACTGTGCTGTGAAAGCAAACTTTAATATTCAATGACTGTGTTTTTATCATCAAGGATCAGCAAAACAGCAAAAAAGTAATTGAACATCATGCGGTAGCTAAAAGCTGATTAATATACATAAAAGTATTTTACGTTGGAACTTCTCATTTACTAACAAAATCTGCTCAGTAAAATTGGCAACTGCAGTATGACTGGAGCTAGTGATAAAATGGAAGCAGAGGATGCTTTCAAGCACAGAAGTAAATGCAAATTAATGACATGCAACACTGTAATCAAGATGTAAGAAAAACTACCATAAATGTAGGCTTCTTTACTTCAGAACTTCTCTGAGTTTAGCTGTTTGATCATGTTTATCAAATGCAGTACGTGATTTATACATTCCAGGGATTCTCAGCAAACAGGATTAAAAAAAAGAAACCCTCACGGAGGAGAATTTTACTTTAAACACTTTGCAAATTGTTCCTTAACTGTTTGAGCAGAGGGAGTCCCAGGAGTAACAGAATGCATATATGAGTACATAAGGTATTTTTTAACCTTAAGATTCCTATCAAATTTGCATTTTTAGACCTTCAAGTGAGCCCTTCATTGAGAGAATATTCACCTATGAGTTTGTTTCATATTGTTATTTTCTCTATGTTTATATCTGGAACTAAATTACACACTGGTTTCCTTAGGGACATATCCAATCTTTATGGCTGTATCCTGTTTACTGCAGCTGCTGTTGTTGCATCAAGTCACACTTGCAATTGCTTTCCGTTTTTTCAAAAAAGGTGCATAGGTAAGGCCACCTAACAGCTATGCCATTGATGAAGTCCCAAAGTTAAAGGCAATTAAGCAGACTTAAATTGAAGATGAAACAGTAGACAAAAATCACTGATCTGGGTGGACATATGCAGCTTCTGATTTTCTAATGAAGGTGCAGGTTTTCTGCATTTCAGCGTGCAGCAGAATCTGTTCACTTTTTGTCACATTCTTTACCATGTTAAATTGTGTATCCCTTTGCTAATAGAACCTCCATGATGGCAAATGGTGGATTGGAAAATAGTGCTTGGAAAGAAAAATTATTTTAGTATTTCAGTATTTTTATTCGATTGAAATTTAATTTCTTTTAATTTATCTTCCTCATATTTCTTTATTCCGTATTTTTCAGGTCCATACATTTGTATGACCATATACCCTTTAGCAAACATCTTGAGATGTCTATGAGCAAGTTCCTGCTGCAAAAGTGTCTCTTAATCATTAACAAAGTATAACAACCATGTCTCAACTAGAAGAGCTTTGGGTTATAATTTAAATCTTATCATAGTGCTCCATGTTGCTTATATAGTTGAGGTGTTTGTATGAAGTTATCTATTCCCATGCCAAACAGTAATTTTTTAGCTATTCTTTACATTTTAATTTCATGCCTGTAACATTTCTTTCTAACAATTTTTCTTAGTATGCTTCATGCAGAGTGTCATAACCCTCAAGCTTTAAAAGTTTTACATTTTGTCCAATAATGCAGCTTTTAAGGAAAAAAAATGAGTTAAATTTGTTGAAAAATGAAGCATAGAAAAATGTATCTTCACCTCTCTACTCCTCTATTAGCTCTGCAGTAGTGAACAGAAAAAATATCTTGATAAAGAAAACTAGGAGACAAGTACATAATAAAATCCAAAAGGAGATCTGGATTATTTATTAGCCAGATATCTAATACTTAAACATTGAAATAATAGAAACACTCCCAGCAGATATCTAGGAAAATATAGAATACCTGAGTGAGACTGTATTATCATGGTTTTAAATATTTCAATTTCTTTAAAAACCTTTGCCTACTGTATAAAAATGTTAATGTTAAACCTCACAACTCAATTGACCATTAAATCTCATTAACATAGTAGTGCATAAGTTCACATGATTAAGTGTGAATTACATAAGTGAGAAATAAAACTCATAATAACTTTGCACAACTTTGCAGCAACCTTAATTCTTAGTAATTTATTGCTGTATTGAGTTTGTGCCCCTCTCAAGCTCCCAAACGAACACCTACATATGGCATTTATGCTAACAAATTTTGGTCCTGCTGAAAAAGAGGAGGGAGGACCTTGACACACAGAGTGGGTAGGTGATAATGAGCAAAGTTTGACCTCTACTCACTATTCTACTCTGTAGGCTGTACACAACACTCAGTGACCCTGCTAGGCTCATTATGTAATGGGTGCTGCTTGTGTTGTACCATAATCTCATTTTCTGAGCTCAATTGCCATGGAAAATGCAATGCCATGAATGCTTGTGTTACAAAAATTACTTGTAAGAAAAGCAATTCATTCAGAGATGAGATGCATTTTTTTATGGTTTGTTTTTCTTAAATTATCTACCCAGAGATTTCCTAATATAAGTTTATCTAATGAATATTTGAAATTCAAGACAAATAAGTAGCATGCAGGACACTGCCAAACTTAAAGATCATGTTTGAAACTATAATTTATCTCATGAAATTCCACTTCTAAAACAGAAAGTGAGAAATAAGCGAAATTAATACATATTATTTGATCATTCTTAACCTATTCACTAGAATCTTTCCTTAAGTCTAACTGCAACTTTACTGACATTTATACAGTATTCAATTAATTCATTTTATCTGTCCTATAAAATCTGTAGCTCCTAAGTGTGGTATATACACAATCTGATTCTCAAGATTTAAGATTTAAAGATAAGGATATCACAGGACTGATGTGCAACACAGAACTAATTTCAGCTATTACTTGACAAGAAGAAAAAAAAAATCATTGAAAGGCATCCAATTAGGAGAAAAATGGGCCCAATAATCCATAATCATGATTCAGTAAATAAAGACTAAACAAATCTCTCATGGCAAGCTGTTGGTAAAGATAGATGGAGAATATTCTGAAAAATACGAACTTATTGCGGTCAGCAGGAGAACTGGTGTTCTAGAAGGTCAGAGAAAGAATAGAGTCAGGAACAGTTCAGCAGAATCCATGAATTAATTTTGAAAAAGAATCCAGGAAAACACCTGACCTTGCCATGACAGAGAGGCCACTCAGGGAATCAGGAAGAGCTCAGCTGGCGTGGCCGATAATTGTACTCTCAGTCTGCTCTGGGTTGGTGCATGGCCTCAGGTGCCAATACAAGAACATTCCTCTGTCAGCCAAGGCTGTGCATCCACAGCAAATAGAGCTGGAAATGTAAATTGTACCTGCCCATACCCACTGGTATTGAGACCTTTCTTAAAGCACAATTAGTAATTACACTCCTGCCATAGTTTAGACTGACGAGATCACAAAGAAGACAAAGAAAGGCACAGTAGATGGAGAGGGATCACTTTAATGCTGACTCCCTTATCATATAGATGGAATTTTTCTTGTGTGAAATGGAGAAATGGTCTTATTTGTGGAGCTGGCTGCATTAGAAGGGACACTGGACCAAGGGCAATGCAGGCAATGGATGTGACAAGTGCTGCTTTGGAGAAACTGTCAGTCTTTGGAGGAAAAAAAGGAAAGTATGAGACTTCTTGATATAACACAAATATATAAGGAATCTGAGATATTGTTCCCTATTGCCTTAAATATTACATTGGACAGTTGTCAGAAGTTGTCTGCTCTTTGTCTATCATCTAAATTAAGTATGTAATTGATCTTAAAAAAAAAGAAAATTCTGACAGGCAAATCTTACTATTTTTTTCCTTAATGTGTCTAATCCTTTCAAGTTCAAAGCATTGCAGTGGAAATCAAACATAATTCCTATTTTAGAATCCTGCTTATTAAGCACACTGTTTAAAAGATGGGCTTTGAGTACATGGCAATACATTTTAGCTATCGGGAGCAGCTGTACAATCTACTTTTTAATGGAAGATTTGGCATATACTCTATAAAATAAGACTATATTGTATAGGTGTCACTCAACTTTGTAAAGATTATATTGGCTATGTAATTTTTCATTCATTTACTTCAGCTGTTACGTGTAGCCAGGGTACATTTAACAACTGGAGTAAAATGAAGCTAATAGAAATGAAGTAAAATTCAAGCAAAAATCACATTCAGCTTACAATAAATGTAACAACTTCAGCTATGATAAAAGTTTAATATTTAAGGGTATGTAGTTATATTCTACTACGCTATAAATACATGAATTCCTTCTACAGTACCAAAAGTTTACTTTTTCACACTATTGACTATAAAAAGAGTTCATATATTAATCTCCTAGTCCCAGCGCTGGAAAACAATGACTAGCTGGATTTAATAGATTTAAACTGTTGCTATGTTCCCTTTAGTTAGAAAAATAGGAAAGTCAGATTCCACCTAAAATTCTTGCCCAGCTCATTACCTGCATAACATATTTTTAAGATTTAACCTGCACAAAAATTACCCTTTCATTGTTTAACCTCTCTGTAATGCTTAAGACTATATGCTCCTAATTCAAATTTGCACTGAATGAATTTGAAAATAAGCATAAGAGCTTTACTCTCCACTTAACTATGAGCAATTCCCATCAGGTGTTGTGTAGGCACCCAAGGAAGCTGCTCTCCACCCTCCACAACATGCACTATGTTTATGGAGGGAAAGCACATGGTTTCTCTCACTCACTGCCCCAAACCAGAGGCTGCAGCCCTGCCTTCAGCCCCCACACCAGCTAGGATATACTAAAATTGCTGCTGACTACTTATAATTAATTTAAAAACAGATTAAATCCCCTTCAGTTGCTTCTGATGTGAGGGCAGTAACTCCCTGCTGACAGATGGTAACAAGGAACAGACCCACGATATCTTCCTTGAGTGCTCTCGCTCAGTCAGCAAGAACACATCTGTTTATAACCTCTGCTTTCATTACAAAGGTAGTTAAAGTCTCAGGATTTCTCATTTATTTACACTCTGAGTTTAAATTTTTGTGACAAGTTTTGGAACCAAGGCTTCACAACCCTAAAAATCATAAAGAAAATCTCTCCACTTGGACAAACCTCTAAGAAATATCATTTAGGTTTTTATGCCAGACAGAATTTACATCACATAAAGGCAAACTGAAAAATATTATACTTTTTCTTTCCTTCCACAATAGTTTCAATTTTTCTATGTAGAGTTCAGAATATTGAAAGACAGGAAAAAATCATAATAACTGTGTTTTTAAGAAGCCAAAATAATACCTTCTTTTTGTATTTGGTAGATAGGTTAACTGTCAGCCATACACATGGTTTTCATAGCTTGCTCACAGCTTCACTCACTATATATACATAATCATACATTATTTATTTATGGTTGTCCCTGTCTCTCTCTGCTCTGTCTGACAGATATTTCCTACTTCCTTTTGTGCCTTGTACTTATCTACGTTCTGCAGAAGAAACAATTAACCCAAGTGATTTTCTCAGAACAGCATCCCTTCACTTTTTATCTTAGCAGAATTTAATTCAGATACATTCATCTATCCTGTCTCTAACTGGAATAAAAGTAAAAGAATCATGGCTTTAATCTGTTTGCTTTTACAATGAAAACTCAGGGGTCTTAGGGTTTTTTTTTTCTGTGTTGAAATTCTGCATGGCTAAACAACAATTGAAAAGGAGATTAAAAATTAAGACAACAAAGAAATATGTTTATAGTAACTGGCCTGCTAGATCTCCAGTGTGAAGTAGGGAAAGAATGAAGGATATAAAACTAGCAAAAATGTATGTCACAAGCTGATACATTAAATGCAAATCAAATATTCTCTTAGGAAACTACAATGTGGAAGAGAGTGAGCAAGTGGAGATGCCTTGTCTTTGGAGTTAGCTCATTGCACAGCTAATTTATGGAGAGAGGCTCCCATGGATCTTCTCAAGAAGTCAAAGCTGTGCTCCTGAGAATCCAGCTTTGTCCTCAGCAGGACAAAGTTCAGTGAACTGCTATAATCTGTATAAGAAAATAAGCTTGGCTGGGAAATAACTTGGAAGGTTTCCTTTGTGGGAAGCACTGAGATGAAAGACTACTGTACTTTTGCAGAAGCATTTTAAATCCTTCAAAAGAATGGGCACAGCAAGAGGGTAAGAAGACAGACACTATTAACTGGCAAGCTAGATACATGGAGGAAGAATAATGTCAGAGATTAGTACAAATATAGAAGTCACACCTACTAGATTTCAACACATTCATGATGGCAGGACTCCTGAATATTTTTTGGAGAGAAAGTATGTTGCAGACTTCAATCCCACTCCTCCTCTTTAATCTGAGGCAACAGAGATCTCCTAGCACTGAGTAATGGACAAGTTTGCAGAGCAGAGAATAAGAGACACACAAGAGAGATGCAAACACGCTTCAGAGAAGAGCTGCTTAATGTCCCCATGTGCCCTGGGAGGACAGACACTGCAGGGTGAATGGGTCGTGCAGCAGGACCAAGCACTTCTTCTGGTGCTGCAAAATGGAAAGTACACACTTGATTTTGTTACCTGTCACTGCTTTGGAGCAGCTCCTCTATCTGTTGGATTGGAAGATAAGAATATGCATGTGCATGCATGCACACATGAGATCCCTTTCATCGTGGGGTGAGCTCTGCTAAAATGTGATCTAACCTGAATTACAATGTAAAAATCCACAGCCTCCCTACCTTTATTATCTGCCTTTTTTAGAATTTGAGACTTTTTAAAAATCTTTTCACACATATTCAGTAGTCTTTGAGGTGTGCATTTTTTCCATTTGCTTTTCAGATTTCTAATGTAGAGTATTTGCTTGTTTTGTCTTCTAAAAACTTAGATTTAGAAATTTTAATGAATACCTAAAACATTAATAAAGAGTACAGACATGCCTGTGCCTGTTTCTTCTTTTCCATTTTCTAGTTTGCACTGCAGTAAGAGCAGGATCAAGGTCTTCAAAGAAAAGGACTGATTAAACTGAAAACTATTTTTTATAGTCCTCACCTTTGTAATCTAATAAAACCTTTAAATTCTGTACTAGACACAAAGAATATGTCAAGGAGAAAAAAGATCAAAACAAAAAGGGTTGGATAAAATGTGTTTTCAAGCAACTTTACATGTTCTACCTCAGAGGCAATGCAGAGGGTTTTTTAACTCAGTAGCACCTCATGGTCTGAGCAAGTGCCCAGTGCCCCAGCAGCCCTGTCCACCTGCAGCTTGGGATACTTCTGCTGTCCTGGAACACAAAAACTAGATCTCCCCGGTTTGCTGGGGAAGAGAAAGGTGGGGCTGAAGTTCTGGTCTAGCTTGTCATCTCCATAAGGAGGGAAGCACATGAAAGAGTGGAAGGACAAGCAGCAGCTGATGCAAGGCCATTGAGAGGCAATTTTCATGAGGCTGACACTAGGCAAAGAAACCACCAAATGCAGCTGAAGCAGGTTGTACACTGTTGGTAATCGTATTGTCCATGGCGATGTTGCTTACACAAACACAATTTGAAACAAGAAAACCCAAAACCAACTGGTGTGAATAAGCTTAAGAGAGAATTATTGAAGTAATAGCGTTAGAAGCAACTAGTTGCTACAGATTAATCAACTGTATACGAATGAAATTTTAACCAGGAAAATCACAGGTCTTGAAGATACCTAACCATAAATAAACATTGGTGCTGAAGACTTAGCATGAAGTACTGCCTGATTTAGGGATTACTGAGTGCAATATCATCACAAATGGGAAAGTGATGAGATAAAGCAGTTAAGCATCAAGGGAAAAACAGATAAAATGAAAACCAGTAAAATGTGTAGCAAATCCAGCTAATGAATAGGGCTAACACCAATGTTCTACATTGATGACAGAAAGAAAATTATGTAAACATGAGGAGAATGTTACGTGTGTCTTAGTCTTCATTAAGTTCTTTCAGAGAATTAACAACTAATAGAGAAGCAATGCATCAAAGATTAAAAAAAGAATGTGTTTATTTTAAAAGTCAAAAAGGTACAGAAAACAATTTACTTGTTTGTAAATATGAGATATAAGTGATGAGAATGAATGAAAAAAAAATGACTGAGGATAGCTGGAGAAGGCAATAGATATATTAGCTCAGTAAAATGCATTAAAACTTGACCGCTTTGTTTTACATCTCAAAGACAGCAAATTTTTCTATAAAAGATGGGGTTAAATTAAAACTATAATTAAACTATAATGTATGACAGATGTACTTGACCCCTTAACCAAACTATCAGTAGTTTGGTACAGGCTTCAAAGCAAGTAAAGACCTGAGCTGTAGCCAAGCCAAGAACTCTTCTAGAAACTCCCAAAGGGGCAGAGTGACCCAGAGAGCATCAACGCACACAGATTGGAACACGGATTGTGTGAGTAATGCATGAATAGCAGGTGGCTTTTCCAAGGGTCTTTTATCAAAGAACAAAGAAGGCTGTGGGTACAAGGAGGTTCACACATACCCCTCCTCCTGTATTAAATTTGACTTCAAGCCAACCTCTTTATCCCATAGCTTTGGCAGCCTCAGGGAGCCACCTTTGAGTTCTCCCTGCTGGGCAGCATGGTTGCATGGCAGTGAGCTCCCCTTGCCCTGGAACAACTCTCAAGGTTATTCCTTGAGGCAGAGACCTTTCTACAAACAACCAATCCTTGGATTAGTCCCATTCAAATTCTCTAAGCTAGAACTGGACTGCACAGCAGTGACTTTCCCCTGGAAAGTCTCCTCTCAAGGACTGAGATTCCTCACCCAAGGCGGAGAAATCCCTTTACTTATGGATCCTTGGTAAGTGGCTGGTAGCATGCTAAATAAGTATTAATGAAATCCATGTAGTTAATTCCTTTAGACATATGCCATTGTCCAAGTCTGAGACTAAGTCTGGACGTAGCTATAGCTCAGCTACATCAGGACTTTACATACAAGGGGCTCTGCTCTGAAACTCATGACCCATTGGGAAGGTCTAAAACTCTTTGGCTCTTTGGTCAATGTGTAAATATTTTGAAATAGATTTGAACTTGATTTTCCTTTGTATAATGTAGTAAGTATATAAAGTGAACCTTGCCACTGAACTTTATTAAGATACACATTTGTAAATTCATATTAAACCCACTCTTGTTAATACCTCTGACAGTGATTCTTCAAGTGATCAGAATCACTCATTTGTGACAAACTAGTGTAGTTGTCAGGATTCGAAATCAGAATCCATGGCATAATGCTACAATTGTTTATGGCTATTAAAATGGTCTTCAAAGTGAACAAGAAACCCACATTCCTTAAAATTTGTAAATGGCCTAAAACAGAAGACTAAAAAGTAGGAAGGAGTAAGCAAGACCAGCATTGACCATTTTAGCCAGTTACCCCTGGCTGCTGGATGTGAGTGGCACAGACAGAGGTGTCAAGCACAGCATGAAGTGCATTTTGTGCCTACTTTAAGAACTGCCAAACTCCCCTCCCCATAATGGCAAGTCATGCCATGTGAAAGAGAAAAGGAGGATCTTTGCCTTCATGTTAATGCCATAAACTGAGTCTTACATGCCAGAGCATTGACTTGCTTTCCAGCCTGTCTCTGGCAGGCTGCCCCTCCTTCTTGACAGAGCTTTCCAATTTCTTTGTGGCTGTTTCATCATTCATAGCCAAATGCAAACATCAGAAAACTTACAAGATTAATGCAACAGTAAACCAGCTTAGCCAGCTATAACTGAACCTCTGAACTGCACCACAGATTTTCCTTCATGCACCACTCAAATACTTGTTCTAAGGCTGCTATAGAAGTTCACCCTCTTGTGAAAATTGCAACTGAAGTGCCACTGCAAGAGCCTTCTGTAACCAGATGGCTTCAGTGACACTAGTTGGGCTTGCAAAGTGTTTAAGAGTATAAAGAGGAACCATGGAAATAGGTGTATTAAACAATACCTGTGTCTTTGTTACTTGCACCACAGTGTTTATAGCTGGTATTGCATCACCAGTTTCCTTCAGAAGCAGGATAACAAAGCACATTACAGGTAAAGAACCCAAAAGAGAAGAAAAAATGTATTTAACTATCTTTTTTGTTGTTGTTGTGTGGCGGCTCTGTTTAGGGCATGAGAAGCAGGTATTTCCAAATTGTGATTTTTAAAAAATGTTCTTCTCATTTGTTGTGCAGACATATCTCTTAAAGCAAATTAGCTTAATTTGGGAACTAAACAAAAAAGATGAGGCTTTAGGGACTAACTGCCCCTTGTCATTCCTCAGCTATGCATTTTACAAATACAGTCTCTAAAGGAATTAATAGTATTGAGTACATGCATTTAAAACCATTATGAGTCATTACAATTATTATTTAATTAAATTATTATAAACCATTTAAAATTATAGAGTCAAAACCCCCCTAGTGCATCACATTTACAACTGCAATTTAGAATGTTGGGGTTTTTTTTGGTTTTGCAGAACCTGCCACACATACACACAGAGGGCAATGGCACAATTTAAACTATAATCCAGGTACCTCAAACCTTTGCTTCATTTGCAGGTGATTTGCAGTAGCATAAACCCAAACAACTTACAAATCAGTGCATCCCACTGTGTTTTTAGATAACTAGCACACTTCTGTGAAATGTATTGCAGGTTTTTTGTCCTTCCCGTTTAGACACTACGGGAACAATTCACAACCATTTAAGAAAATTACTCTCTCCTCTTAAATAAAAAATGTAAACAGCTGGAATGAATTACTGTTTATACTCACTTGATATAATACGGCACTTTGTTTGGTGAGATTGCCCTCTCCCAGGGGCCTTGGACAGAAGCTGTTAACAACAAACAAGCAAAGAAATAAATAAATAACTGCACACAAACATTCATATATACAAACATACCTAGAAGAGAAACGTGGAGGTCAAACAGGGAAGACAACGTTAATCTCTAGAATTACAATTTTACACTCGGCCACGTTGATACAGGTCTGTTTGCTCAGTTGCCCGTGAAGGCAGGAAGGATTAACCTGCTGTTCTGAAACTTCTGTCCTAATCTGAGAGAAATTGAACTCATTCAGCTGCAAAGATAAATACAAAAACTCCTTGAAAGCTAAGCTTACAGAACAGATACAAAGTAGAGCAAGCAACCTATCTTTCTGGTATGCTCCTTTATAGGATTCCTCCTGCTAAGGTGTTTGACTGGGTTTTCTTCTATTTCTTTCCTTGTGTGGTCATCACTTCCTGTCCTTCTAAGAACAGAATTATGCACTTGTTTACATTTTATGTTGAGTAGCATTACACTGAAAGAACATCTAAGTATTTTATTTGTTGTTGTCTTGCTGACTTATTCTAAACTGTGGACATTTTTATTTGTCCACATTACTAATTGTGTCTTACTGCCTTCCAATAAGAGCATATAATGGAGAAAAATGACAGTATGATCACATCAAATAGAGAGGAAATAATTTGCTCACTCTTGGTATCATGGTGCTATATGTCAACATCAGCTTACAACACAATGAACATATTTTGTAAAAGAGGTTTTTATAAAACTCATTTGACAATTATAAATTATTTTTTATTAGAAGCAGAGATAATTTATAGTTTAGGCCATAATCGGGTAGATAATTTTTTTATTAATTAGTTTGTTATCTGTCAAACAAAGTAGAACCAAGAGTTTTCTTTCTTTAATGTATTGATTCAAACACAAAACATTAAGAAAGGGATCTAATGGAGGGAAAAAACCCCTGTTTGCTTCACCCAGTATAATCCTTCTTTTTAGTGACCCCTGCTGTTCACAAAGGAAAGCAATTCTTGCCAGGACAACTAGGAATTAGCTTCTTAGCCATTTGGCTCTATTTTCTTTCCCTCTCATGCTCAAAATAGATACTTGAAAAACACCACTCTCAAGCTGCTTTATCAAAATTAACAAATCACAAATAATAACTACCAATATACGTATTTTATCTATTTTGTACTTCACAGAAGTCAATTTGTAGAATGAAGTATCTTGCCAACATATCGGAGTATGTGGAAATAAGAGTTTGAGGAAAGAGATGAAATGTGCTTCTAAAATGGCTGTATAGGGAAATCTCACTACTTTTGCACATGAATTGTGAGGAAGGGCTGGAGGGAAACTAGGGACTCCACAGAGGGGCCACAAATCAGCCATGGGAGAAACTGGTGCCATTATAGATGTTCTGAAGAGAAGAAGGAAGAGCTGGTGGTAATAGAATACAGGCTGGGGAGAGGTTGAATGAATTTTATATAAATTCTGGACAGTGCTAAGCAAGGGAAGGGAAGGAATATATGTGGAAGAAAGAAAATCTTGGAATGCTTAGGGTTGGAAGGGACTTTAAAGATCATCTAGTTTTAATTTGCTCTCACCAAGAGCAGGGAACCTGCCATTGGACCAGGTTAATCAGAGCCCCATCCAGCCTGATCTTGAACTCCTTCAGGAATGGAGAATCCACAACCTCTCTGGACAACTTTCCAATGCCTCGCCACTTTTGCAGTAAAGAATTCCTTCCTAACTCCCAATCCCAACCTATGCTCCTTCATCTCAAGGCTGTTTCCCCTTGTCCTATAGTGATACCCTCACATACCCTCATGAAGAGTCTCTCTCCATGAATATGATAATCCTGTTTCAGATTGCTGGTGGTCAAGGAATTCTGAAAATTCTACCTCAGCATCTCTGCATGTTCTGCTGTTGTCTTCAACCCCCAGCCAGCCATTAGTAGCTAAGCTGTGTCATTGCTTTCTATTACTTAGATTTACACAGATTTGTGTTCTTAAAGGAAGAAAAGTAAATTTCAAAGGTGTGAACCATGAGATTCAGTAACTCTCAAAATATGCAAGAACCAGAATTTTAATTACAGTGTTAAATCTCTTGGAAAACTAACACACTGCACAGCCATTGAAGTCTGTAGCACTGCCCACAAACACAGGAGCACAAAACCATATGCATTTTCAAATACAAATATTCCTAATTTTTATAGGATCAAATACTCCTTTGTGGGCCAGGCACTGCCCCTTGGTTCTGTGTTCACAGACTGTATGGCTGAGGAGCTGGGAAGGCCAAGGCTGCTGTCCCTTGAGCTGCTCTTCTTGGTAACATGAACTGCAGCTGCTCAGTTTTTGTGCTCTGTTACAGCCTCAAAGAATGTAAAGATGTGATTTGTAGAAATGCAAAAAGTATCAAAAAAAGAATACCATCTTTTGTTGTTAAAAATCTCAAAATAACTTTTAACCCCATTTTCAGATTCATAAACATTCTTCAACATGATGCTTAAATATCCTTTCTACTTGTAAAAAACCAAACTGCTGTAAATATAATTTTGATGACTGATCCAATATTCTCCGTTCTAGATAACAGTAAGAAACAAAAGCAAAGGAGTTAGAGAGAGATCACTATTTCATTTTACTCTATCAGTTACTATGTGATTTCTTTACATCCTCTCATTCAGTAATACTAACCTAAGGTGTGCTAATATGTGATCCATCAACCAGTTTTAGAATGCTTACTCAGTGACAAGTGTAAGAGCTCTTACCCATGGCAATTGGCTTTGTCTGAGGAATAATTCGAATCAGATTACACTCTTTTCATTTTTGAAAACAAAATACCCTTCAGTATCAACTAAAAATTGACCTTGTTACATATTTCTCTCCCCAGCAATCATTAATATTCCCAACAGGAATACTGCCAAGTTACAGTTGTTTCCCTTTAAGATTTGTTTTTAATTCAATAGCTAAAGGACAGAATAGATTGCTGCATATTTTTCAGAAGATGTATCTCTTCTGTTGCTTCTGAATTAATCTGGGTAAGAGCTTTGCAGTCATGACTTATTATCACAAAATCTTACATATGATAGTGTTCTTGATCTGTTAGAAGAGAAACAAATACTTTTGCTTTCATGAGAGCTAAGTGCTGTAGGAATAACAAACAATTCTGTGATGTTCTGCATAATTGGATTTAGTATTCCTCCAAGAGGTTGCTGTGAAGCTGTCTATAATACACTTCTGGTTTGCTGGATGATTCTAACCTTGCATAAATTTGAGTTGACAAAATGTGCAGTACTTTTTACATCTGTACATAGAAAATAATAATTTCATTTTTGGCAGAAGCCCAGAAGCTGAGACCAGCTGTTTCTTATCTTTGGTTATCAATACAGGTTTACTATCCATTACAAAACTAGTGCAGGTAAATGGTTAAGTCCACCTAAAAGTCTTGGTAGTAAAGACTTTTTTAATATATATGCTCTAGTATCCCTGTGCTACAGCACTCAAGAAGCAGATATTTCCTGTTTGCCTAGAGTAATTCCAAAGTGTTTTATTGCTTGAGCTTTCACAGCATAAGAACCCATTACCATATACCCAGCTACTTTCAATGCTGTTGTGACTGAATTTAAATACCACAACAAAATAGAGGGCATTTTAAGAGTTAATTTAAATTTCCTTACTCTATTTGCATTGACATACATTTTAATGGTTACCTAACTTTTGAGTTTTGTTCTTTTTCTGTAGGTGTTCTAAGAGCTGAGACTTGTTTCACCTGTGCACACAGTTCTTGATGGTAAGTTGACATTCTTACTTGTTGGCACAATGTATAATGAAATGGTGGCATGCTTGCTCTCTGAACTTCAGTATTGTTTTAATCTATGCAGGGATCTGAATGAAATATTAAATAGGATGATAGTAGTTGATACTACAAAAAATAATCTTATAAATATTTCACTTTAGCACTGCAAACATAATGAAAAATACATGTATGTTTACCAATGGTAAACTATTTCTCCTTCAGCTATTCAAAGAATAAATTTGGTATGTCCACATTTAAATGTTACTCTCAGTGTTCCTTATTTAAATAGTTCAGCACAGACTTTTAGTCACCATATGAGTGTACTTTTTCAGTTCTAAATAAAAAAAAAATCTTTTGACTTATTTTCACTAAGGGGTTTTTGACAGAAACCACAAAGAAGCATTGTGTAGTGTCCATACACTGTTACATATATCCTGTCAATTATTTTTTCTCACTTTGTGAGAAATTTATTATGTTTATTATATATTCCTTTCAGCATTTTGGTAGTTAAAGATGATTTAACTTAAAAGTTCATTTCTACATTCCCATTATGTTGTTTGGTGGCCATAGTGTCTGTAACTCAGCAAGGTGCTGAATTATGTTCACACTTCACATTTTAATGGTAACAATTCTCTTATTCAGCCTGGAAATTCTACGTGCATGACCTGTGTGACTTACACTGTTCTACCTAGCATTATCATTATTAATACCTTAATACAAACATAGAGTTAAGCAACTGTTTATTTTTTCACATAAAGTTTGTTTTGATGCCAATTATTTTCACTGCAACAAGGTATGGATTTGGTGACTTCAGATAAAGGCAGGCAGGGAGAAAAAAATGAGATGATCTTTGCATCAAGAAAAGACTATGGTTGCTCAAGAATCAGAATTTCCTGTCTGTGTAAGCTACTTTAAATTTTCAAAGAAGATTCACTGAGTACTACATTTTGATTATTTTCAGATGACACCATTATAAATGAGAAAATACTGCTGTCCAGAGACTATAGGGAGGTCATGCTTTTCCTCCTTAGAGAACATGCTAAAGCAGTATTTCCCCACCGTAATCAGTGCATGATGCAGGCTGGCAGGTTGCCACCTCCAAAATTTGCATCTGCATGACAGTGACATAATAGAAGTGTCTGCACAACCTGCAGGCTCTTTGAGATCCTTTGCAACAAATGTCACTGTACACCTGTAAAAGATAGGTTTTTTCACCAAAGATTTAGATTGATTTCTAAATTCTGTGAGTGTTTATTGTTCTAGGTAAGACTGATGAACAATCAGACCATATTGCATGATGTAGTTGAAAAACTGATGTCAGAATACCTCAGCTACTCAGCTGAGGTACTACAAGGCAGAAACATCAATCAAAACCTGCCTTTCAGAAGGTCTGCACAGACCTGGAGTCTGTTCTGCTCCAAGCCCCAGCTGCACAGGGGGATGGATTCATGGACATTTTGGAAATAGAGAGCCCCTTCTCATCTTGGATTCTGCCCTTCTTAAGCCCAAGCAAACTCTCACTACTCCCCTGGAACACTGTCAGCACCTGTTAGTGCAGCACACGTGTAGAAGTTTACCAAATATACCATTTTTAGAGCACGTCTAACCACAGAAGAAGTCATCTTTAATGATTAAAAATCTCTAAGAAGAGATTTTTAGTCATTAAAAAGTTCAACATGCGATCAGAGACAATTATGACAGCCATTTTAGAAGAGTTAAAAGAGGCTTTTCCATCCTGCATTTCCTGCTGGAATCTTTATGGCTAGCTTCAGATTTATCATCTGCAGCTTAGGGTCAACATTATACAGCAAGACCTAAATAATGCACACCTTTAATCATGAGCAGTGTTTCCACAAGTTTCCAAATGCCACTTTGAATCGTGAAATATAAAATCCATCTAATGCTCAATTTCTTAAATGTCACACGACTGTAAAATGGAAAAAATACAAGAATCTACTTGTTTAATAGCAGGATACTGAATGCAATAGAGCAAAGAAATGCAGATGGATTTTATAATCTATAATTCTATAGAATGCAGGTGCTCCACATTGTTAACTTCTGTTGCACTCTTATGCTCTTAAAAACGTAGTCTCTAAAACTGACTGATCAAATGAAATTATATAATGGCCTAATGAAATTGGTGGTGATTTTTGGCAAATTAAATTAGATAAATAGAAAAAGAAATCTTTGGTAGATATTCCACAACTTACATAGCAAAACAGAACAGAAAAATTCTGATATACATATAGAGAATACACCTGTTGTATCTTAGTCATGGAGCTTGAGGACAAAGGAATGTCCTAAACTGAACACAACATACAACTCATGACTACATGGGAATGTTGTTAAATTCATCTGAGTTAAACTTGTCAGGGTGAAAAAACTAAGCAGTTTTCATTTGGATTCACAGATCCAATGTAACTCCAAAAAGACTATAAGATTTTGGGGGCAAGAATCAGTCTCAGCAACATACTAATTCAGAGAGCACACAAAAGTATAATAGACAATATATAGGCATCTTTTGAATCTTATTAAGGGCAAAAAATAGTATTTAATTGCTTGTAAATTATGTAGCATTGCAGAATATAGGATATTCTGCCAGCCAAGGATAAATTACAGAAGTTAATTAGGCTGCTATAAAAAAATAAGATAGCATATCTTCCACTCACTCCCTTCAGAAAGTCCTTCTCTTCTTTAAAATAAATATTTTACAGCATTTTAAAATAGATGACATGTTGAAGCCAAGAGCACAAGAGAGACAGTCAGAATTATTATTTGGATTATTTTCAACACCATTCTAAAATATATTTTTATTGGAACACTTTTTTTCCCCAAAACACAAAATATTAATTACAGGGGGAAATTTTTTGCTTCTCAGTGAAGAGAGAGGGAGAACATCATCAGGTGAAAACTGACTTTACATTTTTTTTCAGAAATTTGTATCCCAATGTATTATATAGATAGGAATACTTGGCACTAAAGAACAGAAAGAGAAAAATATAAATATAAAACTTGAATTCAAGAAATACTATTTAATTGCAAATCGAATAAGTTATTAAGATTTATGGAGAGATTTTGTGTGGTTTGCCTGAGAATAATGAATAATGAAAAAATGAAAGTTCACTGTAAAATCAATTCTACTAACTTTATTCCAAAAGTAAGCATAAAGATAATATCTCAAAATATGCCAATGTTTTACTACTCTTAAAGAACTTTAGCAGTCAGGTCAAGGCAAGCACTATCGAAAGCTGCAGCTATGGCCATGACATTCTAAACAAGGGAGAAATGGACTGAAAGCATTTTCTCCTAATTTAAACCTGATATACCCATCACACAAGTCTTGAGGTTGAATTGGTGCCCAGAGTTCTTAGAAATTCACCATGATAATCACAATGGCAAGGCTTGTGAAGTGCATTTAGTTTTGTTGGTACTTTGCTAGCTGTTCCTTTTTCAGAAGCACATGTCGTTCCTTTACATTTATGCTGAAGTAGAAAACCAGTTTTCTAGCAGTCAGGCTCCTCTAGCTAATATGACCATATTTAAATGCATATAATATATGAATATTTTTTATAAATAAATTTAAATACAATAATAAAATCCATCTGCTTTCAGAGTATTCTCAGAGTTAGGCTGATTTGTTTGTCTCCACTTAGCCTCTATTCTACCACCAGGTGATATTTTCAATTCAAAACATTTCCTGTGATATCTAAAGTATTAAACCATTTTTTCAAAGGACATGGATGAATGGACATGGTCTTCAATGTTTGTTTGTCACAAGTATATCTGAAAGACAATATGATATCATGCATGCAGTGAGAAATAAGAGAGAAAGATTCAGTTGCTTGTGCTGGAAAATAATCTATCAGAAGGATGGGTAAAGTGTCCTAAGAGTAATAGAGCCCTCTCATTTTTAGGCTTGGATGTCTCAATTAGCAGGACTTGCCCTTTTAAAGACATCTGCCTGTGCAAGAAAGAGCTTCCCTAGTTTTTGCTTTGCATAATAATCTGAGCACTCACACAGAAGGTGGGAGAAGTGAGTGATTGACTTCTCTCCCAGTTTGAAGGAATTCAGAGCCACATCTCCAATTTCTCAGGAGAGTGGCCTAAATAACTGGAGGAGAACACAAAGGCACAGAAATAAGAAGAAAAAAGACTCAAGTCTGAACCAGAACAGCTCTGAGCTTATCCTGAGAAGGAAAGACCTAGGTTACACAGCCCAATCCTGTGACTGTATTTTTTATTTTTAAACAACAATTATCTGATATAAAATTCAGCAGATGCACTCTGATCACTTACAATACAAACTGATGGCTCCAGCATTCATCATCTTTCTGTTTCTCAGTGAAAGCTGCTAGGGCTGCCTCATCTTGTGTTGAATTAAGTGCTGCTCTTACTTACAAGTCCAAAACTGAAAGCCACAGTGAAATATTTCCTATTAGGTATCTCCAGGTCCTAGCACATATTTAGGTATGAGCATTTAACAGTCTGGTACTGATGTATGCAGGCAGTAAAAGCTCACAGCCTGGGAAATATGAATCACAAAATTTTGGCTATGGGTGTATCAGCCTTTTAGCCTTGCAAACCCAAATGTTCTTTCTGTTCCTTGTACTCCCAGGTTTTTCATGTTGTCAAAAATCCATGCAGTCTGAGCTTGGAAACCATCGGAATGTTCCAGCCATACTCTTAATTCCCAGTTCTACTGTGAGCACTGTTCCATGCAGTCACTGCACTGACACGCTATACTTACTAAAAGATGGCTCGCACTGGGGCTGAACTGTAAATTACAAGGTTTGCTCATGGTTTTAAAAGATGTAACACTTTCTATTTTTCAGCAATCACCAGCAATGCACGTGAATGAACTATGCCGTTAAAAAGTATGAGTGATTGTTGAATAGCACTGCAAATGATATTAGAAACAATCTGACATCAATGCTACCTCTCATGTATTGCATCTCAAAAAAAAGTAATAACTGTTGTGACATAAATAGGTGGGTCTTCCAACAAGAGACAATGAATCACGTTTTTTGTAGGAGCAGAAGCACAGAGAAAAATAAAGGTGAAGTCAAAACAGTAAAATTATTCCAGAGGAGTCACTGAAAACTTTGGAGCTGGCATTATGTTTAAAATTTGCAGATACTCTTTTTCACACCTCAGTTACTGTATATAATTCCCAAATTAAGCAGCATCATCCATGAAAGAATCACATATTTTTCTTTTAATTACTTTGCTAGATATTTACAAGTTTCTCTTTAATAGAAATATCTTATTTTTTCTGGGTTTTTATACCCTGATTTAGAGAATTCTAATTAAACAGCAAGTCCTTCAAAACCTACAAACTTACACCGTGAATTTATGATAGAAAGTCTTGCCCACATAATACATTTATCAGATGTATCTTAACTATTATTGTGAATGCTGTGTGTCCTTGGCAAGGAATGAAATGAGCTGGAGCTGGGACTGATCCTGTGGACACTGGCAGAGCAAAATGAATTTGGGGAGGTGTGAAGGTCAGAAGCTCAAGGAGTGGGGTGAGAGAGCCCATTAAAAGATGTAGAGGGCCTGGAGGGAGAAAAGTTCACGTGAAAAGTAAAGGCCAGTTTTGATAAGAGTCTTTTATACTTGAGGCTGACCAAAGCCTTGATGGAGAGAGACACAAGTGGATCCCATTTCTTTGTCCCTATCTCGTTAACCTACAACCAGGAGACATCTGAATTATCCTGTGCCTCAGCATTGATAAGCGCTGGCACCTGGTCATTTAAAAGATGAGAGAGTGGAAAAAGAATGTTGAACTGAATGAAAAGACAATGGAGAAAAACTGTCTCTAATTTAAAAAAGGCACAAGTAAGAATACTTCTCTTTTTTTCCCTTTTACACACCTTATCTCTCTAGCTCACACCTTCTTTCCAATCTCTTTCAGAAATAGCTCTATGAATAGCCTTTAGAACATGCTGCAAGTGCTTAGAAACAGGGACTACCACTTGATTCCTTGCCTCACAGGGCATGACAAATATGAGGTCCCTGCATCACTCCCCTGCTACTTTTGTGCAAGGTTTTCAACAGCTCCGTGCAGCTTTAGTTTCAACCAAGCAGAAAAAGATGATGCTATAATTTTTATGTGCAAAATAATAACAAACATATGAAAAAGTTACCATGATTACCAGATCATATTTATTTCTTTCAGATAGAAGAGAAATGTAATTCAGTCACTGATTTTATGTGACCTTGACTGCAGTACCAGCCTTTTTCAGAACTACTTAAAGGTATACCAACTATAAAAGGATAAATTTTCATATAAGAATATAAACAGATACTATTACTTGCACCTTAAGATGAGCAAGCATGTATGGAAGAGGGAAAGTTGATGCTCAGTTAGGAGGATTAACTGATTATTACTGGCATATAAACTAGATATGTGACAGCCAATAGATTGCTTATTCTCCTCACTGATTATAGTTTGCATTGATCTTATGTGTACTTCAGCTCCTTAGATAAAAATGCTCTGAGAGTTTTGAGCTAACAAAATAAAACCATAAAAATTGCTTTGATTTATCTTTTTGCTGCTGTTACCACAGACTGATCAACTTGGACTCTGTCTGTCATGTACTGAAACCTAATTTACAAGGAATTAAATTCACCTTCCTTTGACCTGCCTGATTCTGTTTGGCAATCTTTATGTCTGACTTGTTCACCCTCATAAGTACAGCTGCAGGAAAACCACTAGGGCTGGATGGCAAAGACTGTGACATCCTCTTGTGCAGCGCTCTCTCTCCCATTGATGTTCTTCCATCCCAGATGTGCAGGAATGCAGTAGAGGTAGTACATAAAAAGCGTGTCAAAGCAAGGTATTTTCCCCAGGCATAGTGATAGTACATGATGGTGGATGTTTTTGGAATTTGGTGCTTATGAAAGATGGGACTGATGTATGTGCAGTTTACAGTGACTGAAATTTTAGACTTGGGAAGGAGTCTTCAGATGTTTTCAGAGCTTCAAATTTCTAACTTCTGCATGCATGGGTAAGATTATTTATCTACACACACAACTTATATGGGGAGAACAAATAAGCAAATACAAATTCCCATTTTTCTAAGTGATTTGACTATTTCCAAAGTCAACACGTTTTCACCTGGCTCCTTTTCCTGTGGTGATACTCAAATGGTATGAAGTGTCCAAAATGATCTCCACACTTTGCTGGCTCTAATTAATTACACAGAAGAATAATGTCTCACTGACAGTGGGTGGGCTAAAAGAGGTGATTATCATAACACTGATCATCTTTTAGATCAATCTAGTTTATCAATAATAAGGCATAATTTGCCTAGGACATAACCATCACACCAATTGTCTGAGTGCACTCAACACCAACACAGAGGAGAAAGACACCTTGGACAGTGTAATAATGCAGTGCAGGTCACTCTAGTCTCTTCCTGGCTGGCTTAATTTACCCTACAAATTTATTCTCTCACCAAGAATACACCATGGGTCACAAGGAAAAACAGATATCTGCTTAAATATTGTGTTCATGTCACGTATTTATAACTCCTGCACATTCAGTCTTGACAAGTCTGATTTGCAGTTATATATATTGAGCTGATAAAGTATTCCCAGAGATCAAGAGTTAAAGAAAAGGGGGTTTGAAACAGAAATAATGAAAACAGGGCTTATTTCTTCATAGGATCATCATTTGACCAAAAAAAAAAAAAAGGTTCAGGGGTGAATCAGCCTGCATTAGTCTTATACGGCACAACATGGACCTTGGTTTTGATTTTGCAGGTCATCTGCTGAGATTTTTCAGTTTCCCATTGAGATCTTCAGTGGGAAAATGGTTAACCTATTAAAATTACAATGCACTATCAGCAGAAGAAAAGTTTGTCCTCTATCCCACTGTGAACGTAGCTGTGCAATAATAGTAACATCTATTTCCGATGCCTGGATAGCTTGTCCCTCTGCATGTAGGAGAGCATTATCCTGTGACTGTGTTCTGTTCTGCTGATATAATCTCTTAAATAAAGCTTTACTGTTTACTTTCCTTAATTGAAGAACAATGGAAAAGACATGGCCTTTAAGAAGCTTCACTTTAGTCCCTGCCTCGGAGCTTTGAAGGTGTTTCAAGTTGTCTTTTGCTGTACTTCAAAACATCCTTGATAAAAGAATGCATGTGGAGGTGAAGTGGGAATTTTGCTGGCAATTATATTTTATGCAGTGTTGTAAAAAGTTTACTTAGCAGCCATTCTTCTGCCAACTTTCCCACCCCAGTTTTAATCCTCTCACTGCTTTACTAAGTGATCAAATCTTGCAAAATATTTTTCTTGCAGGTCTTATTTTGTCCCTTTTTGGAGCTGAATAGTTTTTTAAACACATAAACCAAATTCATGTTGTTTTTGGGGGTTTTGAGGGGTTCTAATCCTTTCTGGGTTAAAATCATCAGAAATTCTTTTTAACATAATTTTAATTTGCTAGTCCAAAAGGGAACTCCCAAACAATGAAAATGAGCCTTGCAGAGATAGATGTGGGGCCAAAGAGACTTGATAATGGCAGATGTTTTCCTTTTACCCTGGATCTGGAAAATATGAACTTATTTAACACTTCTCTGCATGCAAGTGGAAAAAAAAAAAAAGAAAAATAATTGCAATACAGTCTAAAATAGAAACTAACAACAACAACAAATAGCACATGGCTACAAAATTATCAATTAAATGTGTATGCAAACTGCACAAGAAGAATGGGAAATGAGAAATCACTCACTGGTAAGAAAATGCTGGGAAGTAGGGCCAAAATCCCTGTGAGCTTCATGCAGTTGCTTGATGCGCTCATCAACGGCCACCTGTTAAGAGAGGAGGGAAAAAATGACTCTTTTCTAGACAAGAAACAAAGAGCAATTATAGTCAGATCTTTTTTTTTTATTAGTGAACATTCAGTTTAAAATTTAGCAACTTCCTGCAGCAATTGTTATCATTCAGGCTCTTCAGATGAGATTAAATGTGTCACTGGGAAAAAAAAAAAAAGAAGGTAAAAAAAAAGTTGTGTTTTTTTTGTTGTTGTTGTCTCCCCTCTTAACTGCTACTAGAAGAAACTGAAAATGATAAGGCTGATAAATAAAGGCATAGCAATCTGGCCTGACTTTATGTACCTGAAGAGATCATTACTGTTGCTTGTCAATATTGAAGTCAGAACATCCATCTGTTAATACTTTTCTGGAACTACTTCTAAAGTACTTTTGAAGATACAGTATTATAAATTGATGCATGAAATGTAATCTCTTTTAATGTGGACACCATAACCATATTTTAACCAAGTGCTGAAATGAAGTTAACCAAAAGAGAGCAGCTGAACATTTCACTGTTCTTTTAATCACTCAAATCATGGCCCCTCAACCCTTTCCTCAGAACAGACCTCTGAAGAACATATTCCTGATGTTTTCTTGGGTTGGTGCACTGCATGAAAACAGAGACAATAGTTCAGGACTGGTTTTATCTTTACCCTTGAAAATCCCAGTGGAGTATTGAGCAAGCAGCCAAAAGGGGGTGGTTACAATAAGATTCCCTGGTGTATGAGTGACATCTATCAGTCCCTTTATAGCCTAAATGCTAGAAGGGATGACATTAAGTTAGACCCAAGAATGGGATTAGATAAAATAAGGAAAAAATACTTGAAAGCAACGATAGAATATTTTTGAAATGTAATAAATAAAGTAACTAATGGGAAGCAGGTTGACTTAAATATTGCCTGTAAGAAAAACTGTTCCATCAGCACTGGCAAAGGAGAAGATAAGTGTATTTTTATTGGGCTAATTGTGAAACACATAACAAGTAAACAAATAGGTTGCACAAGTTAAAAACAATCCACATTTTAAAATTTTCAGGGAGTTTTTTTGTTGGTGGTAGGAGGGAAGTATTGAATAGTAACTAGGTGTGAGAAGGGGAAAATAATGATAGAATTAATGAGCTATTTGATATGACTGTGTGTGTTTGCCAGATAACCCCCTAGAACCCCAAATCTTGTTTAACTAAGCAATAGCAATTTAATTCCAAGACATGATTTATTTGCTTACAATTCTAAAACTAACACTATAAGCAAAAAATGCTCATTTGCATTCTTTCTTTAAACCATTTCTCAGGTGCTTTTGCTGCAGCTTCCTTCATTTCTGTGTCATCTTTTCTGGCTTCCCACTGAATTGCACGGACAGATGTTTTGGTTAAGCAATGCTTCATGCCAGAGACTGACTTTGAGTTTGAGTTCACACCCAATTCACTGCACAGATACAAGCTGGGGAAGTCTGTAAGTGCATAGAAAATCACAAAAGGGCTTCTTCTGGTCATCAGTATAATTAGCTTAAGTACAGAATGATGTGCTATTATTTTTAACCAAGAAATGACCTTTCAGTGAAGACTAAAAAGATAATCTTAAACATACCTAAACATATGCAAATAAAAACCACCAGAAAAATGTAATGAAAATGGATATGCTCTTTAGAATTGCCTTAAAATTACCTCATAACATATTTATTTTGTCATTAGGAAATACTGGTTAATAAAGAAATATATGGCTCTTTCTTTATATTAGTACATACTTTTCATTAAGTCAACCAGGATGGAAAAAGTAGTTGCTGGCATGAGGAATCCCTAAAGAGAATGAGAGCTTTGCAAACACACAGTGGGGAGCAGCGTTTCATGTAGGAAAATTTCAACAGCCAAAGAGTGGTCAGAAAAGAGCATGGGAACCCTTTAGCACACATGAACACTGCCAGCACACAGCCTGTACAACTTCTGTGAGTGTTCTGCAACTGAGAATTCCAACCCCTTCAAAACACCCAGGTGACCTTTAAGCTGCACAAAATTATTAAACTGCAGATTTTCAGCTGTATATGCACATCAGCAAAATAAAAAAAGGTAAAAAAAAAAAGACCTTACACACTTCAGAGTAAACTTTGCAACTGAACAGCTTTGGATGTGAGCCAGGAAATACCTCTTTCTGGAAGTAGATTTTGTCAATACAGAGAAGAAGAAAACACTGAGAAATCCTGAGTATTCTCCAGGAAATACCACCTGAGAGTACAAAACATTATTCCACTTGGCTGCCAGGAAATACCACTTGGCATACTACCTTTCAGGTAAAAGGCAGTAAAATATGAACTCACTGCTGGTGGTAGGAAGATTATTGCAGTCAGTTTCTATAAATTTTCTATTAAATTTCTATAAATTTTCTATTAAATTTCTAAAAATTTCTATAATTTTTCTATTAATTTTATCAAAACTAACATGTAAATGGTAAAATAACAGAATTTGAACCCACAATAACTCAGATAATGGTGTACAAAAAATACCCACCAAAACAATCCTTATTTAAACTTACAGAAGAACGTGTCTCTGATGCAATAAAATCAGAGTTGGCTTAGTGACTTATACACCAACAATCTGGAGGAGATTCTATCCATATAAGTCTTCATAAAAGTTACATGATTCTTGAAAAAAATTCTCACTGGCATGTAAAAGTGTTTCTTATATTTCAGAAACAAGCCATAAGTAATTCCCAAATTTTAATTTTTTTCTTGTTTTTCCTTCAAATCAAGTGAAATAGGCTCCTCCAACATGAGCACAAACAGTATCTCTTGTAATTTTGTATGCTATGCTCTGACCCAAGAGCAGTTAGAATATTCTGAACAACTGGAGCCTTGTGGGAAGAAAATGCAAAATTTTCAAGCCCATTCAAGCATTCATTTTCTTTGATCTAAGTGGAAGAAAATAAAATGTACTGTTAATGAAGGAAAAAATTATCTTCTGATTTCTGTAGTGTTGGCTTAGCCATGCAAAAAGTACTATTTTAAAAGTACTGTTACTAGAATGCAACATTTAGGATCATGGAATGGGTAAAGCTGGAAGGAACCAGAGTGGTCGTCTGGTCCAATCTCCATGGGAAGAGGATGTGGAATTCATTTGGATACCTTTAGGTAAAATTCCACAGTATTTCTCTGAAAGAAATGTTACTAATAAATAAAAGAAATGGCTTTCTAAAAAGTCAGCTATTGCTTTATCCTGATATGAGAATTTGATTTAAATGGACCAAAACATTTTTATATCTAATTTTTACTTTAAAAAACCCATCAGAATTTTCTGTAATTGGGATACTTGAACCGTTGCTTTTCTTCACTGGGGATACATGCTTGAAAAGACATGCATTTCCATTATTTATTTAATCCAATGTTTTACATAACATTTATCTTCTTTCAATCATAACAAATGAAAGAACCACAGCAGTGCAGTAAATATACTTGAGGCTGAAGATGGTGATATAAAGATCCTATACTGATTGTAAGTGATATTGACACGGTACAGAAAGAGCTTCTGCTAATAAATGGGCACGTAACAACAACAACAAAAAAATAATTAAAGTCCTTATCCTTTAAAGACTTTGGATATAATTTGATGAAACAAGTTCTGTTTCCCATCCCTTGGATGCAGCTATGTGAACTGAATCTGTAATCAGGTTCAGAAAAACAAATTACAACAACAACAAAAGCAAAGCTCTGCCATGCATTTGTTAGGAATAGTTTCTAAGTGCTTTACCTAATATGGGGTTCAACCTTGACAACATTTTTATAACAGCTCCACTGAAGTCAGAATACAGATTTGATAGATTTAACTTGGTTCTACTAGTAAATTCTGGGGTTTTTTTTGTCTTTTTTTTTATTATTTTATTTTTTGAGGTTTAACTGAGAGTATTTTTATGCCATATAAAGTGTTCTTTTGTGTTTATGTCCACACCGCAAAGCAGACCTCGATCAAGAAGGAAGCATGAGCTCTTTAATTCTCAGTATTTTCCATGTTCTCAAAAAGTACCCAACAGCAACTGTCCAGAAATGCTGGAGTTGCTGAACTGCTCCAAGATGTGCTGGAGGAAGGAGGCACACCCATCTTATTCTTGAAGTTGTGCCTGCAAACAAGGAGTGGCCTCAGCAAAGAGCAATAAAAGTGATCTCTCTGCCAATCCCTCAATCTTGTCCTCTTGGATCCACCAACACTACAGAGACATAAGAGCCTTGGTCCAGCTGGGGCATAATCCTGCCACAGTCTTGCCCACAGCTTTGATTTTCAGCTGAACAAGTTCAGTGGAGGAAATCTCCCCCGGGGTGCTTATCTGAGCTCTGATTGCCAGCTGGGTTACTCTGCCATGAGTGCCAAGGTGACTGCTTGGGTTCCTCTCTGTGCTCAACCCTCCCAGAGAATTCACATTCGGTGAACTTGGCAAGGAAGGTATTAAAAAAAAAAAATTACATGAAGGAGTGCGAGTAGCAATTTTTACTACTTATTAACATGAAACAGCAGAAATGAGAGCACTAGTTTAAAAAAGTGCTAAATGAAAAGAGTTAACACAACTGCTGCATGGCTGGGATTCTGAGGAAAAATGACAAGAAAAGAGGGAAAGAGAAGATTCTCATCTAAACAGCTATATTTAGTGCAGCAGCCAAAGGACACACAATCTCCTTTCTATATTTTTTTTTTCACCAAAAAGCTGTTCTCACAAAAAGGGCAATTTTCTGTATCAATCAGCATGCATACACACAATACTTATTAAAATAACACTCCTTTAATTCCCCCACCATATCCATAGCTTTTCCACAGCCTCCTGACCTTGACTCCGAGCACTGCCAATTTGACTGCATATCAAAGGAAACCGGCTTCCACCGGACCCTCTTTAATGTTGCCCAGCAATTCTCCTCCCAAGAGCTGAAAAAGCTTCTTTTCTTCGCTCCCTCTGACTCAGAGCTGTCAAAGCAGAGCGAGGCTGCTCTTCACAAATCAATAAACAGGAAGATCTGATCTGCCGTACTTCTAATAGCTGCGGAATTCAGTCACTCGCCGCTCCTCGTCCATTAGGCGATAAGGATGGATTTAAATAAGCGCACTTTGTGCTGTTAATGAGGAGCAGCAGGGGGGGAAAGGCGATTGATAGCCATTGTTCCCAGCCGATGAAGTTCAGGTTTAAATCTTGACATTTACTGAGTTGAAAAAACCAGCTAAGGACAATTAGTTTTCTGGTGAAAAGTTCAGCGTTCTGAAATATTTTGAGAGCGTAAAAATGTGCTTAGTTTCCACACTAAAGAAAAAATAGATAAGTACAATGCCATTTGCATGCATTTGCAGCTCTTACAAAGACCAAATTCAAATTTCTGGGTCATGGTGGGCCTGGATACCGCAGAAGATTGAAATCTGAGTGACTTCATGCAATTCCCCTTTCAGAAAAAAAAAAACCACCCCAAAACATAAGAAATAGTAGAACACATGTAGTTTGACTGCTTTTCTATATTTTCAGATGAAATGAGAACAAAATGTAATACAAGTTCAGGAAACATCTTAAAGCTTGGGGCACAGAGACTTAGAAAACAGTAAATAAAAGAATGATCTTGAATTAATATGTCTACTGTAAATAAGCAGCTATCGCTTCTTAGGCTTCTGTTTTATATTCCTAAATCTGTGCACTTTGGCCTTTCTCTATCTCTTTGCCTAAGGAATGAAAGTTAGGTCTTAAAGTTTAAATAACAAAAAACATCCAATTTTGGAGAGAATAAAACAGTTGTAAACCATGTGAAATCTTAAGAACAAACATCTTTAGGAAACAGTTCTCTTAGAAAATGTTTTTTGTTTTGTTTTGGATAAAAGATGTTCTCCCATGGAGTTCTCTCATTTGACATCCCCACTGCTGCCATAGAAGCCATCACACAAGCTGGTGGAGGCTCTGCAGGGCCTTTCACGTCACTGTGTGTTCCTCATTTCTATTCATGCACTTTTGTAGGGTATAAAATATTTTATGAATCTGGTATGAACTGAGCATGGGCTCAGCCTTTCAAAAGTACTAGAAGCTGCTGTGCTGCTCTCCATTCTGGAGCATTTCTTCACTGTCCAACCACATTAATTCTTTTCTAATATTTCTTTTTTTAATGCAAATTAATCAAATCAACTATTTTTTTCTGCCATGTTCCTTGCTGTATTCCTTTTATAGTCTACCAATAAACTAATTTTACAAACATTGATATTTAGCTACTATTTTTCTCAGAAAGCAACCCAACACCAATTAAAACGTTTTCAATTTACAACTTACATTAGCTTCAAATTCAAATAAATAAATACCCATAGACACCCTCTAGCAGATTCCAGCCCACGTGGACTGTGGCTTGCCCAACCACATCTCTACATTCTTGGACAGTGCCTCTATATTCCTCCCAGATTACCTGGGAGGAGTATAAACTCCCTCTTTCTGTGTGGTCCCTCTTTTATGTTTGAGTTTTGCAAGGAGCTTCTTGTCCATGTACACGGGACTCTTGGCACAGGACTCTTGCTGTTCAGGATGGACCAGTTTTAAGCTTTTTAGAAAGTGATCCTTCCTTATCAATGAACATTCTTGGATCTCTCTCACTTCCAGGGGTTTACCCCATGGGATTCTTCCAAGCAGATCCCTGAAGAGGATGAAGTCTGCTCTCCTGAAGACCGAGCTGGGTCTCATGGTCACTGCAGCCAGGAGTGCCTTTGACTTTCACCTCCCCAGTGAGCCTCTCCTTGTTTGTGGGTGTGAGGTCCAGCAGAGCACCTGTCTGCACTGACTCCTCCATCAGTTATGTCTGGAAGTTTCCCAGGAACTCACTGCACTGCTTACAACCTGCTGGGTTGTCTCTCCAGCAAATAATCAGGCTGCTCCCCCATGGATGTTATTTCTGCTTGTCTGTAAAAGGCCTCACCCCCTTGTTCTGCAGGGTTAGGTGGCCTACAGCAGACACCAACTACAGTGTCACCTGTACTGGTCTGCTCCTTAATCCTCAGCCACAAGTTCTCAAGAGCTCTTTCTCCAACATACCATTCCTAGTTTAAAGCTCTTCTGTATCTTCCATACATCCCCATAAAATATACTCCCTAGGGCTCTGACTGTGCAGACCTATAGATCCAGCCATTCCTCTTCTGCCTTCAGCACAAAGCTGAGACTATGTATGCTCTCAGTTCTGCACTGTAAGCTGGGGAAAAGAGAAACTAAAATGTATAGGCTACCCTGGTAGGTTATTGATCTTAAAATGAATCTAACTTTGATGCAGTTTGACATTTTCAAAGTCAGTGGGAGCTGGGTGCCTGCAGCTAGGGAGAGAATGTGTTCTGTGGTACATGAAACTGTCTAGTGGGGAGCTCAGCAGGGCATATATTCTTCCCTGAGATCAAATCTGACTTCTGAGGTCAAGGCACCTGCACACCTTCATACTACACGCTTTGAATGTTTCCACGTAATTTTTTATCTTTTTTTAAAACGACATTCAGGGTTCATGTGTAAACATATCCTTCAGGATTACTCAACATCCATATAGCTTTTAGGTGGTGTATTGTGGTCATCTCTAGGGCCCACAACCAAGGCACACATGGATCAGCTGCAGAGAGCCTGAAGGGATTAACAAGAACGATGGTGGCCTACAGCAGAGGGTTGAGTGGACAATTGCAATTAAAACTGAGGAACACAAGTCTTAAGGAATCAGGAAACAGGGACAAATCTGAAGTGAGTCCTCTCTTTTTGCACTATGAATATCAAAATTTCTGCTGTGTCAGTGTTTTTGAACCTTATTAAATTGTGCTAAAAACACAGGGCATTTAGAGGGTTCTGGATTATAAATTATGATAAGCATTATTCACAAGAAAAATGCCTGCTATGTGTTTTCCTAGTTACATATATTAAATAACAAGGATTTAAGAAAAGGCTAAACCATTAATTATGATTCTGTTGTTGCTGAAACACGAGTCCTTTTAGGCTTTAACCATCTACTGTTCCTACCCTAACAAGGCTGTTTGATAGATGTGGGGTTTTAGGCATTTTCTCTTCACTTTTGGGGCATGAACACAACATTACATGTAACACAGTTATGTCTCCTTAACATACACTATAAAGACATAAAAAAGGGCTTTCCTGTGGCTCTTTTTGTTTATTTTGCTTCTCTGCTAAAAACCTGTTATTTCTCATCACTGTAGTTTTTATACTTTTGAAATAGAACTGATTATTTTCTATTCTCTTTAAGAATATTTCCAAAAGATTTAAAATAATTTATTTTTTGTACTTCTTTTGAAAATATTCTTTATTAATGTTTCATAATCCATCCCTAACTCTCCATCTAATCCATTCCATACTCTCTCTTAACAATATTTTATGGTTATTTTGATTTTCTTTTTACCTGGTTCTCTCTTTTTTTTCCCTCTCTCATTAAACTAATACAAAATAATAAATTCATGCTGCACTGAAAATACCATTTGTTTCTGAAAGGTAACATACACTGTTTTTGTGCCAAGGGAAATGGTTCTTTGGTGACTTAGGGAACTGTAAGTAGAATGTCACGCAAGGAATGTTTTATATCTGCCCCAGAACAAATGCCTATGCAATAATCCTGCATTGTTTGAGCATAACCAGTGAAGATTATTCTTTTATAGTTCTAGTTACATTGCCTCACTTTCATTGATCTTTCATTATATTAGTTTTATTGCTCCTTTCCCCCAGATTTGTGAGTTTCTAGTGCCATTGCTAGCATTAGCTTTGGGAATAGTTGCTCATAAATGCAAGTATGAATTCTCATAGCTTGGACTTGTATTTAATGCAGGTTACTTCTAAAAGAAACAGAGGCTTCAGTCAGCATTGTCTTTATTCAGCACTACTTTTAGCTGATTACCATTTCAAAGTGTTTTCTTTCACCACCTTCAGCTGCCTTCACTCATTTGCCCTCTGATTCCTCTGGGATTATCATCCCATCAGTATTCAAGAGGCTTTGATGTTCAGTCCTGTCTTTCCCACCATTTCCCCATTCTTGTCTTCTTATTGTCCAGCATTTTAATTTACTTTTATTATTTCAATTCACACTCCCAAACCAATGTTGCTACCCTAAATGCAATGAAAATATTTTTTCGTAAATACCTAGTAAACCTCTCAATTTTATCCAGTAATGTTTATAAATAACAGCTGAAGAATTGCTTAGACTGTAATACCATGGAAAGCCTTATAGAGGGAAGTCTGTATGAATTTTGTTCTCTCTAACTCAGGAGGTGTATGGTGAGAAAGCTAAAAGCCTTTTCCTCAATCAGAAATGAAGAGAAATATGCATCTCCTGAGACAATTCTGCTCATACTAAGACATACACCTCAGAATAACCCTGTAAAGATATATATAAATTTGATTTTTATAGAGCTTAGTGTTCCTCAGTGAGTGTGCATGCCAAGGAGGAGGACTCTTGGGAAGACTGAAGCATGGAGTCAGAGGGATACAGAAGGCTCAGGAGAAGGTGGAAGGTAGAGACAAAAATGTTCTTTACAGGGGTACAACTAGGGTGATAGTTTACAAAAAGGATTCTACAAGCAGCAGCCATCGTATTAATCATCTATCTCTTTTCTTTCGTATTTTCTGCTCTCTCCTTCTGCTCCTCCTTGAGACTTACACCAAAGGTGATAAATAACACTCTAAATAATTCTTAGTCCTAAACCTGCCACAAATACATCACATCTTTGGTTTCCTTTTTAGCTGTGCAGGGTGAAACAAGTAGGACAATGTCAGTCGAGACAGTTTTATTACAGTGTGATCTATTCACATTATTTGTTTGTTTCATCCATATTCTTACATCTGGAAATCTCAACAGTATAATACTCTGTTTCAAGATGACTGAAACTACTTTGTCAATCAAGTGCTGACACAACATTAAAAGAAAAACTTCATTTCATGAAATTACTGGCTGGCTGGATTAAGCAAGCTTTTCTGTGTTGTTCTTGTCCAATGAACCTTTTGAAGACAGACTCTCAGTCTCAATGACTCCTGCAGAATGTTCCATACCCCAGCAGCTGCTCAAGCTTGGAGACAACCACACAATCAGTGCATGATGCTCCCTGTTATCTGGCACTTCTTTGAATACTGCTACAGCTCCTGATTTTGCACAAAACCTCTCCTTCTCCCTGGGGAAGACATGCATATAGCACACTGAAAGATAATAAAATTACTTTAGGCAAATAACTGTTCAAATGGGAGCAATAGCTGATAGGATTGATGTTGTGCTGATTGAAGATAATGGCAACACTCCCATAATAGTGTGATACGACTTGTGAGAGGAGCTGCCTTCACTCTGCAGCTGGCCAAAATCTATGTATTTGTGCTTCCTAATCTGTGAGCAAATTCAATTGACAAGAAAGCAAAACCTGAGTTATATATAGCCCATACTACTAAACCAAAATGTCAAAAAACTCTAATTTAAGTCTAACAGTCTCCAATTTCCAGTTTCTTCTATTTGAGAAGAAAAGGTGCTTATAATGAACACATGAATAAATAATGCTAAGCCACATCTTTACTGAGGATGTAAATGGAACATACTGAAGGTTAAAAGCTATCCTGGCATGAAGGATCACAGTGCATGCATGTGTGCAAGAAAACCATCACTTCATGTGTGTCAAAAAACCCCATTATCATATATTGCACTTGGTAAGTGCCATAAATTTTGTTCCAGTAATTCCAGTAATGTTACATGCAGTTTTCATCTTAAATCTGTTTTCATTTGCCCTCTCTTTGAAATGCTGAATATCCTATTTACCGCTGTCAATCTGTTAAGATCTCAGATGAAGCTAAAATCTTTGAAAATGTTTGTGTTCAGCCCCCTGATCTATCCACAGCACAGATTCAGGTCCTCCCATGAGCAGAGAGGGAGGGCTCTTTCTTCCCAGTGGAACAAAGCTCCAAGGTGCAAGCCCACAGGAGGGGGTGAAACTAAAGCTAAGATATTTTGTATTTCCAGGAAAATTGTGACTGGTCTGCACTGACTATTGCCATTTCAAAGACTTCATATTGGTGCAAACATTAAACACCTTTTCTGCATATCAGTTAAATAATGAATGGAACAAACCTGTGCATTTTGTGGTAGAGTTGCTAAAATATATTTGTCACCTGCACAGCTTCAACTAGAAGAAATAACATTTCACCTCTAGAAAATACATCACATTCTGAAAAATGTTTTTGTTGTTTATTATTGAATGCCATAAAGACTTCTCTTAAGTTTGCCAGATTACTTTCACAGCTATCTGCTTTTTATAAGTCACCCCCTCCCCAAGTAAATAATTTATTTCTGTTTAGGCTTGCCTTACTACTCATCTGTTTCTGAGCAGACAGAATTGGGAAATTCTAAGAATAGAAGAGATCTTGGAGAATTCAGACAGTAAGAAAGATGGAGATCCTGAGGTGAAGTACCACTGAAGGGGAGTTCAATTCAGGTTTGTGAAACAAGGAGTAAGGATAAGAGAGAAGCAAAGACAAGATTTCCCACACAGACTGCAGCCAGACTCAAAACCTGAATTTGCAGTATCTCTATAGCAGCACCATATAATCCACTGACAGGCAGTTTAATTGGCAGTTACAAAACTTTAATTTACTAAGTCAGAAACCCTTTCTGAATGTCTAACTCAACAAGCTCTTGTTATCACAGTGGCAGTTTGACACGTGGCCTTCAAGCTAGGTAAATAAAGGAACAAATTAGCATTCTCTTGAAAAAATCTGTTTATGAAAGACTTAACTATGAAGGACATGCTCAGAAAAGGACTCTACAAGACTAAAAAAAGAAAAATGGTTTTATAACTCATAAAATTTAAGAGTGATGTCCTGCATTATTTCTATGAAAATGCCTTTAAAAAGTAGTGAAAGAGCACCTTAAAACCATATGTACAGTTTAAGAAACAAGGATGAACTTGATTCCTTCAGTAAAACTGACACCAAATGCTAGAAGAGTAGATGGCATATTTTTATTAAAAAAAAAATCATTAATACTTCTCAGATTGAAATTTATTCTCAGAGGTTATAGAAGGTAAGAAACCCACCCAAGGCAACACCATCAATGTATGACAGTGGCAGGTCCCTCCTGGAGCTGGCTGGCATTGCCTCTGTCAGACATAGGGGAAGTTTCTGGCAGCTTCTCACAGAAGATGGAGTGGCTGATTTCTTCTTGTTCTTATTTTGACCCACATGCCATTAAAATACCCACTGAACTTTCCTTGCTGAGGAAGAGACTGGCAGAGCAGCTTTGCAGGGCACCTGGGATCTAACCAGGGTCAACCTACAGGAATACATCAGGCTAGGATTTCTAAAGAAATCTGAAGGCAGAAATAAATTTATGTAGGCTTTTTGACAATTTGTGTCAAATAAAAATAATCAGATTATCTGTAAAAAAGCAAATGAAATCATGTTTGTTCAATATACTATTAACTGCAATGAATGTATACATTTGAATGACACATACAGAAGAATTTCAAGCTGAAGTGAGTTTTCTGTAACTTTATTTAGAAAGGAGTAATTTAAAACCAGAAGTTTACAAATGGAAAATACAAAGATTTGAGCAGGAGCTTTTGTGTTCACACTTACTTTTTCAACTTATTGAAAATTCCATGGAATAAAATTGTGGATGTTGAGCCATTTATCTCTGAAACCTTTCCATCCTAGTAGGTTAGCTTTTCTCTCTTCATTCTGAATCAATAATGTCAGTCCTTACCTTTAGTATTATGTAGATGAAACTGTTATACACATGGCCGTAAAAATTCTGTTAGTCCATTTGTTTTCCTCATTCTCTTTACCTATTAATATAATTTAGTCAGATTAATTCTGTTATCCTTATTTAAATTTATTTATTTAAGAAAAGGTAAAACCTCTCTGTAGGAAGATTTTTTATTTCCTTTTCCCTTCTCTTTCTATCATTACAACTCACTCTGCAGATTCTGTTATATCTTGTCTTTCCTACCCTGACAGTCTTTGCACAACCCCCACAGTCTTCTCTCATTCTCAGGAAAAAACCCAAACTCTTACCCAACCAAACCTAAGACAGAGGGCATTACTTAGACGGTGTACTCAGTCAGTAACTCCACTATACAGTAAGATTCCCCTGAACAAACAAGTGCTTTTATTACATACTGCTGGAAAAGCAGAGCTGGCCTGCAATGCTATGTCCATAACTGCTGGCTGGCTGTAGAAGCCAGATTCCACTCTGATGATCTGTAATTGCTTTTGACTGGGTAATTTTTATCCTCTACAGTTGCCAGCAGTGGCAGACATGTCACTGTAGAAATCCCAAAATAAATTGCCAAACTACAGTTTGAGAAACCTGTACAAGAGCTGGTGAACTGACCACGGTGCAGTGAGAATGAAAAAACTTGACTTTCCAAGCCTACAAGTATTTTAGAGAAAAACATCCATAGTGAAACTGGGGTTGCATTTGATTTTGTAGACCATTCCATGGCATTTCCCCAAGGAAAAACACTCTATCAGTGTGTTTCTAGTTCAGCTGCCCATACCATTACACTGTCTTATTATTTGGCATTTGTCTTGTACAAGAGAAAACAATCATGACAATCAGGAAGGAAAAGGGAGGAAAAAAAAGCAACAGCTGAGAAATCAAGAGAACAGATCTTGTACTGTCAATGTTCATCATATGAGAGAACAACTGGCAGGGTCATCTATCTTAAGAGTGTAGAATTTGGTAAGGGAAAAATACAACTTCATAGGGTCATATGAGCAAAATGTACTCATTTCTTCATAGTTCAGATTCTTTTGAAAGACAAAGTTGCAAAGCAATGCATATAACACTTAGAGGTAAATCCATTCTGCTGTGACTCCCACTTCCAGCACCAACAAGAAGTTCCCCCACTTCACATTTTTCTTCTCCTTCTCATCACTGCCAATTTCCTACTGAGTTCTGCTTGGGTTCCTCTTTTTTCCTTCATGCTATCACATTCTGCATGTTTTAAGCTATTCTTCAGAGTTTAAGAGTTCTGTTTTTTCTTGTCCTACTTTCTGTTTTCTTCCTTTTTTACCTAGCAGCCACCCCCTCCCCCCACCCCATTCCTGGAAACATTCCAGGTCAGCTTGGTCATGGCTCTGAGCAGCTGGATCTAGTGAAAGATGTCCCTGCCCACTGCAGAGGGTCTGGAGGAGGTGGTTTTCAAAGGACCTTTCCAAATCAAGCCATTCCATGGTTCTGTACCCTGCAGATTCCAAAAATACACTGCCTGCACTGCCCCACAGTAAGGTTTTCACCCATATTCTTAAAAAAGTGTGGCCAAAAGTAAAGCTGAAAAAAAGATATAAGAATCTCTATTATGACAGCAATTTACAGGTTAAGCCTCTTAAAAATTTACTTTTCTGCCCATTCCAGTTCACTTTTCAAATGGAAAAATTGGCCTGGTGTCTGTATTGATTCAAAATAACAATCATGGCAATTTTTTTTTCATGTGTTTGTTTTGGCATTGGTTTGTTTGTTTGTTTTTTGTTAATCTGAAACGCTTTCCATGAAACTGGTAAATCCTTCATAGTCTATACAGAGGTAGTTGTTGGATTTAAATTCATTTCACAGTTTTTTTTTTTTTTTTTTTTTTTTTTTTTTTCTTTTTTCCCAGACAACCATCTGTGTGTCTGTTGTGATAGCCTAGTACTGCAAGAATAAATTATATACCTGCTTGTCAGCTCTCAAGCATATTTTTGTTTCCCTTGTTGTCAGAAAATCTGTTTTGACATGTGAGCATAAACATATGGGAAGGAGTATAAAGATACTACAGCCTCTTTCCTTCCAAAATAATCCCAGAATTTAAATTCTGACTATACTTTGAAAACATTACAAAAAATTATGATCTGCTTAAGTACAGAATATTATCTAAAAAGTACAGAATTAAAGTTTAGCTGTTGCTCCTTCAATAAGACCAGCAGAAACTCCACATCATTCTAGTCAAGTCATTTTCTAATTTACGAAAATCTGAACTGCCTGAAGACCTGTGGAGGCCTTCTGGAATATAATGGATGGAATACCACACTTTTAAACAGGCAGGGAGTTTTTGTGTCTGTTTTTTACATCTCCCTGTATAATGTTAAATACACTGAGTTAAGGAGGCATAAACAAATTCATTTCTAGATAACTAATTCACTCCAGAACCAGCATTTTTTCCTGTCTCTGATCCAGTACAGGTTCAGTGGCATTGTCTATGCACCTTTACAGTACAGTCATGACTACACATGAAGTTACAGAAGGTACAGAAGTGAGGTATATCTAAAGTGATAATCATTCATTTGTGACTGCATTATGGTTTAAAACAGAATCAATAACACTGGAAATGTGAGGAGTGCCTTCAAAGATGAGTTAGGCTGACAAAAGATGCAATTTTAGTATAGCCCTCTTTTTTCCTTAGTCTTAGAAGTTTTAAATAAAACCTTGGACTTGTTCAAACATTATTCCCTTGAGAAAAGGCATTACTAATCTCAACTCCTACATCACCAAAACCATTTTGCCTGCCAGTTTTCTGTCACTTTTACAAGCTCTTGTTTAACAACAGAAGTGGGATTTTCTCATTAATTAGGAAACCATTCACCAGCTCCTATGCTGGCAGCTAACATTTCTTCCCTAATAGATTCATATTATTGTATGCTAAAGTATTTATGTTGAAAATGTTATAGCCACAGTGTTTAGGAATTCTACCATTTATATCATAAATGCAGACTGAATGAGCCATTTACAGGTTTCCTTTTGTTACCAGCAAATATTAAATAGAGGATATTAGGAACAGTGGAAATCATGTTCTAAAAGTTGTATTTCCCACACCATGAACTGTCATGAGACTGTACAAATTTGTAAACCCAAAGCACATTATTGAGTAGTCAGACTTGATTATTATTTACTATTTTAAAGGCAAAGCAAAATACACATCACAATAAATTGTAACTGAATACCTGCTTCATTCTTGGTAGAAAGGCAAAGTACTTTGACTTCAACTGTGCATCAGAGCTATAGAATAAGCCACAGACTTGGTGCCTCTTTTGAATCCCGACCTTTCTGAGGTTTGACAGGGTGATGACATTTAAGTTTTACAAATGTTAAACTGGGCATCTTCTTCTGTGCTCAAAACTGGTGTTGTGGCTGAAATGTACCTGGTCATGGAGGACATTAAACAAAACCTTGCCAAGAGAGCTGTAAGATGCACTTTATTAGAATAATTAATAATGCATGAGTGTGAAATTAGTTAGGATAAGCCTTCTTGATGGAATGTTAGATGAAATGTAGTCCCTTGAATCTGACTGTAGAAGACACTATTTCGTTTATATATATAAAAATACATATATATATACATGTTGCATACCAACCAGGTAATACAAAATATTAGAATATAAACCCTTTGTTAGGGCAAACAGCCTTTAAAATAAGTGCATTGAATTTTAGGAAGGAGAATAATCGTCACCAGTTTCTGGATTTGTAATTTTATGGCTCTAACCGTCTGCAGACATTACATCAGCTGTCAAAGACACTACAACTACAGCAACTGTCCCAGCAGTACCACCACCCATCTCATAAGTTGGCCAAGTAGGCTGAGATCATAAAGATGTTGTTCATTATTTCAGACTTTCTTGTGAACAAGTTATTTTAGTTCATTTAGAAGCACTTCCTAATATTGGGAAAAATGGCTCATGAATTCATAAGCCTAAGATCTTACCCAGCTTACTGATTCATGTATTGCTCTATGTCTTCATGGAAATTTACACTGCTCATTTCACTGAACAATTAAAGAACACATACAAATTAAGCTTCACTTCAAACAACCTGTTGTACCACAACAAAGGCGCATGAAATAAACTCAGAAAGAAAGGTACCTCGAAGAAAAGCAAGTAGGATTGTATGCTCTGTCTCAAATATGTAAACTGACAGATATGACACAGGAAGGGCATGAAGCCCTCTATTATTTTGTTGTACAGATTAGAGACAGTGCATTAACGAAAGAAAAAAAAAAAAGAACAAAACCATGAAGGAATGCTAGTGAATCAGATGAGAAAAATCAGTGAAAATATCCAGCTGTGCTAGAAGGACACAAAGTTACCATTTATGCAATTGATGCTTGCAGTAGGTGTTGGGAATGAACAGTCTCTTTAGCAAAGTATCAGAGAAATTAATTTTTGAATTTTGAGGGAAATGTAATTTTGGAATTTTGAGGCAGTGGAAATAATTTAAGGTTGAGCAAAGCAGGTACTATTTGAAATTCAGAGTGCTGTCACTGAAAGACGGTGGTCATTGGTGTACATGCAGAAATGGAACACAGGTTGAAACTACTTCTAATTTTCATGTAATGTTTATTGGAACCTCTATATTTCTGCTTCAGGCCAATGCAGCCTTATTGTGAAAAGGAATGGTTAACTTTTTCTCATTACTTCATCTCATGAGAGAATATGCACAGTACAAGGTTTTATTTAAATATTGTGCCTATGGGAGGCTACACAAGGACTGAAGGGTCTTTCACTCCTGCTTCCACTTCTGGACCTGCTCCCCTACTTCTTATACCTCTGACAGCACAGAATTTTGCAGTCCCACAACTCAGACAATTTTCCCTCCGCATCCCAACTCACTCCAAACCTGAAAATCTTGCAGGTGGTTGCTCTGTAACACTACAAGCCAGCATTGATATGGCATTGGAAAAGGGACAACAGCGGACATGGGATAAAAACAAACCAAACCCAACAAACACGAGAAGAGAAGAGAAAAATAAATCTTCAATCACCACTTACAGATTGAGTTTTCAGATGTCCAATTCTGCTACAAAATCCATGAACCAGAATAAATATTTAGGAGAAAAAAAAAACCCCACCCTTTGTATTTTTGCTATTTGCAAAAAGCCAGTAAAAATCAAGCAAAAAATTAAGTACAGTTTGGGCTTTATTTTTAGTTATTATTATCATCTGTTATTTAAGATTCCCATACAGGAAGAGTTATAAATTGTAAGGACTATCCCAACAAATTTTCAATTAAATAAACTAAATTAATGTAGAGAAATTTAATTAAAGCTGCACTGGTTTTTACAAATACAGTTAATTAAGATGCTATCTAAAATTAAATCTCACCCAAACTCTTTTTACATTGCTGCAGCTCATCAGATACAGATATAATTAAAATTCTGGAAGTTCACCTATGCATCTGAATACTCAAAAAAGAAAGAAAGAAAATCCACAACCAAAAGCTGCTGAAGTAGTTTGAGAGGCTGCAGTTTTAATTGGATTTATACAATCCTCAGAGTGGGAAAACAGCACATAAAACCCCCTCAGAAAAAAAAAAAATCTAGGTTTTCAAATCTACACAGAGTTTTTCATGTAGTGTAACAGGCCAAGAACCTTCGAAGATTTTCCACAAGTGGAGGGTAACAGATTGACATGAGCAGGAACCAGGGAGATAAATCCTGCTGACTTTATATGTGCCTTCCATGGGAGTAAGCAGGAGCAGCACAGGTAAGGCACACAGCACTTATTACACTTATATCCAGGAGCAGGTGTGGGAATCCTCTCAGAGGGAAAAATTGTTTTTTCATAGCTGGAAAATCTCAGGTCTTCTAGCCTGAATGATCCCCTTTCCTTTCTGACTGTTTATTTTTTCTTGCTCAGACCCAGGTTGGTTGGGTTTATTGGTCAGTTAAATGCAGATCTATTTTCCAAGGGACAGTCACTCAAAATCACCACGCTTGTTTTGTATAACAAGTAAGCATTAAACATAAATATTTTAGGTGTTGGCTGATCCAGAGAAATAGATGTTCAGACAGCTGGGAGGTCTGTCAATGCATTATTTGGGATCAGAGAGCAATCTTTGAAGAGTTACTTCTGGAGGGGGTGGGGAGAATATTAACTGAGCTCCAGTTCAAGGCTATTATTTATTGCCCATATCAGCGATTTCCCTATTAAAACAGGCATATGCTATAGCAAAACAAATGATGACTAAACCAGTGAAGATGGCCAGAACTCAAACTGGGAGCTGGTCATTTCAACAGCTCACTCTGTATGGGGCAGCGAGTGTGAGCACAGGAGCACGGCACTGGTGGTAACCACGTCAGCCCTGCACAGGCAGATCCCTCAGGAGTTCTGAGAGCACGCAAAAAGTAAAATTATCCTCTGGTGTTAAAGGCACAAAGCTGAAACACACAAAAATGTGCCAAATTTTTTGTGTATTTATTTTCTCTCTGTCAGCAAAAATATGCAGAAGATAAACATCGACCATATTGTTCATAATACAGCGTACATAAAATCCTATTTTGGGAAAAAAAAAACCCTACTGATGGGAATCCCATCTCTAATGAAATGGAATTGAGGGTTTAAAATTGAACCCCTAAACCTTTATCTGAAAAACTTAAGCATGAAAATTATTCAAGGTCCAAATATTTATTTCTAACTTGCGGCACAGGCATCTTTTTAGATAAATAAAATCACATGCAATTCTCTTTAAAATATAAATTCACACAGGTTTACAGACTTCTACAAAGTTTAAACTTAGCATCTGAAGTACAAGATACAATTGCCCTATCATTTTATGTAGAGTAAGAAAAAGGAAAAGAAAAAACAACAAACATCAAGAGTATGATATTAATTAAATAAAATTTAAAGGACATATGCGCTCTCTTTTGATGACCCATCTCTCCTTAGAGGGAAAAAAATAATTAACTTTTTTTTTGTGTATCAAAAATGAATGTGTTTCCTTTCTTGCATAGTAAAATGTGGAGAATCTACACAAAAAACAAAAAGAGTAAAAATCAACAGAAGATTGGGAATTGAGCAACCACTGATAATCCACCTTTCTGCAGGCACTTGAATCACCCTCTTACCTCGAGCTTGCAGCAGTACAGGACCCTGGCAAATTGCTATAATCTCCTTTAACCCTAATCATCATTTTAATCAGAAAAAGGTGGGGCAGCCTGGAATTTGTACAGCAAGCAAGCGTCATTCTATTTGCTAAATACACAGAGTGTACAGCTAAAAGGTTGAAATGCTTCAAAGTTTTATTGCCTTCAGAATATTGCATTTTTGCATTAACAGTTGACAAGTAGAAGAAAATAAAATTATGAGACTGTTAGGGGTCTGCTTAGACCATGGCTGCATCTCTCACTAACTCTGATATTAAAGAGATTCCTTGGGAAAAGAGAAGGTCGTAATTGGGTTGTGATCAACTGCCAGGACTAAAAGCCTCTCTTACCTGACGTTGCACTTTTCCTCTCTCTATCCCTCTAATTTCTTCTAATTTCAGATTATAAATTTCCTATCTGTGTTTTCTATTTATTTGTTGAATGATTTTCTTCCTAGCCTTCTCTCAATAAACAGTGGTGTGATTGTAGATGGTATGACAGACAAGGAGAAGCTTGTATGAAGAGGAAGAAAGGAAGCTTCAAGAAGAAAAAGAGCAATGAGAGAAACTAAAAAGAGCATCAAGGAGATTGTAGGCAGGGGAAGATTAAAGGAAAATGCAGCAGAAAACTGCGATTTTCATCTAGAAAGGATTCAGCAGCTGTCATTAAAAACCTGCATCTCTACTTGAGACATATTGATCACATCATTTCAATGTTTTCCATACAACTTCCTTCTGTTTACTTCAAATTACAGCAATACTCACACTAATACTTACCTCAAACAACTATTTACTTTTTTTTGAAGGAGGAAGATTGTCTTGTATCTCTCCCTCTTTTCTTTTTCCAGAAAGGGATGCTAAACTTTCAGTGCTCTTCTCACCTCATCACTAACACACAAATATCAAAATATCCTTCATACTAAAGAGAAGGGATTTTTTTAGTATTTTACTTTCCTATTTTTCTTTTTTTTTGTGATAGCCATTAATACATACAACTGCTTTAATATCCTTCCAGACACTACCTGGAATAAGTATTCCTGTAGGACTAGTGAAGATAACAGAGAAGGCAGTATCTCTGTATTTACACAGAATTGGAGAGCTATAACCAATCCTGGAAAATTGTAGAACATCATTAGACTGTGGACAACTGGAGAAGATTTTTTTCTAGGATTTCTCACCCATTTTTCACACAACATTCTTGTACTGATATCCGAAAAAACGTTTCTAAAAATGCAAACACTTCTTTTGATAAATACTGAGACATTCCTTATCCTCCACCTGAGTGTGTCTCAAGCTTAATTTTTTAAAGTTATCTCACAGTTCTTAGTCACATGGGTCCTTTTAAATGCCTTGTAATCTAAAATATAAATGTTAGAGAACAAAACTGCAGGAAGTTGGATGATTCATGTCTGCCACATATCTCCTCTTGTAACACCCTTTTTGGAGGTATTGCTTTTTTCACATATTAAAACCAACTGTATTAGTTTAAACCATAGAATTACATTAGATTTTGGGCAAAAGGAAGAAGGGCAAAAAAGAGGAAAAAGAGCACATTCATATTGTCCTTTGCTTTCAAACACACAGCCAATACCTTCCAAAGGCAGGCTTCTCATACCACACTGAGAAAAGAAAAAGAGTCCCTCATATCATATCTTCCCCTTTAGGTACACTAATGACATTTTTGTTCTGATTTGAGTATTGTAAGAATCAAAATGCCTCGGCCTTAGGGTTTTTTTTTATTTTTCATAATGCACTAAGCTCAACAAACCTTCGTAGAAAATAGAATACTCTTAATTATGAATAAATTAACTAAATTAGCAACATGAGTTGGATATGAAATTAGAGGACTGTTAATTGAAACTGCAAACACAGCTGTATACAGCTTGGAGATGAATCACACCAGTAATGACACAGATGTTTTTAAAATGTGATTATGTTTAGCAGGAGCATACTATTGAAACTCCCTAGCCTATTCTTGTATTGTGTCATTGAAATGGTTTTTAAATCCATGAACACCAGGAATCAGAATCTCAGGGATGGCAAATTAGGCTCCCTGGATATATGAATTAGTGTTGTCTGAATGTCAGCAATTTAATTCTCTAGCTTTCAAAGAATGTAGAAATGGAGCCAAAAACAAACATCTGTTAGTTATATTCTCATTCAGAAAAAAAATAATTAAAATCTCTGGCAAGTTAGAGCCTATCTGAATATGAGCAAGACAGTGAAATACAGTATCTCTAAGCTGTGTGAATATACTGATCATGTAATTAATATAACACAAGAGCTCAAGAAATCTACTTTGTGTACAACTATGAATACATCTTTTTGGGACTATCCCTCCAAAGTGCTAGAAAGATCAGGAACAAGTGATATCTCCTGTCTAAAGAATCGAGTAGCTTCCTAAAGACAGAAAATCAGACTTTCTATTAATTCAACTTTTACACCTTTCCTAGAGTCTTATTCAACAATTTGTACAATAAAGGTGTTGGGTTTTTTTTTTTTTCTAGCAGAAAAAGGCACAAAAGTTGCTCCTGGGTCAGCTGAGGATATCTGAGCTGAGCAGGCTCAGCAGGGATAGCAGCCAGCCCAGCTGGGGGGGATGGCAGAGCAGAAAAACCAACGGTCCATGGGGGCTCGAGTTCCAACATTCCAATGTGAACTCTGCAGTGGTAGCTCTCAGGTCGCAGTGTTAGCACTGAGCACCCACAACAGCACAGAAATGTTACCTTAAACAGTCTGGGATTTGTTTTGTGCAACAGAATCACATTTTACAGCATCAATTATAACCATGCTTTCAATGAACACCCTGAATAATACAAGATCACAGTTTGTGTCCAGCACTGGAGTGGAGCTCATATCACAAAGACACTATTATCTGATTCAGAGGTCTTGGCCTATATAAGGATAAATACTTATTAACACAAATTTACACAAAGTAGAGGTTGTTTTTCTAGCCCCCTTTTGAAAAGACAGACCTTTGAACTATGTAACTATCAGAACCGCATTAAAATAAAATGAAAAGCTATCAGTAAAACTAAAACACCAACTCAACACATCATAATTCAGCTAAATTTTATAAGCATGGTTGTCATCCATAAATGGATACTCATCTGAAAACATGTAAATTACAAGATGGTTAAAATAATTTTAAAAAAATTTATATAAAGTGTCATTTGCAAAGCTGAAATAATCACCATGACCTGGCACTGTTAAACATCACAGGCTTGTCCCATCAGCTGTGGGAACTACTGAGCACAGTCTAACAATGTAGGGTACAGTCTTGAGACAGAAATGTGGTGATCATAAAATTGGATTTGCCTCTGTCTATCTGAAACTTTTTTTTGATGGAAGCTGACCTTCTATCCACTGGTGAAGAAAAAAGGATTAGGTCCTGACTTTTTAAAAGAGGAAACTCGCTCGATTTCTGCAACAGACCACACCAGTCTGACAGTATTTCACAGGTCATTCACAGCTGAATAAAGTTATGGAGGCTATATGAGAAAAAAGTAACCCCTTCCTCATTAAAGGGAAACCTAGGCAGATTCAGGGATATATTGCAGGCAGCTGTGACAACTGATGTGCAACCCAAATTCAGTTATCTCAGTTTTCTGGCTGGCAAATGTACAGACAAAATCAGCTCAGGATTTGAAATGTGATATTCTGAGATAAGGAACTGTAATGCTTGAATATACAAAAAGCACAAAGCCATTTCATGGAAGACAAAATCTTCTATTTCTTCTGAATACCCCAAAAATCACTACACTGAAACAGCACTCTATTATCAGCTATGTGTCAGCTAATTAATCAGGATAGAACTGATTGTTTTTACAGATGAAAGAGTCATAAATGAGAGTACTGAAGGGAAAGGACACAAAATATTTGAGGATAGTATGAGAAATCAGAGGAATGAAAGTGAAAACATCCAACAAAATGAATATGGTACCTACAGATGAAACTTTAGGATTATTTTTCTGGTTTGATTGATGCTAATTAATTTTGATTGAAAACAAAGTGAACTGTGGTAGAGAAACAACTTTGAACATCTGAGAAAATGGAAGGGAAAAACTGAGCCTTCAACCTCTATACTTGAAGTTCATCCCTAAATTTCATACCCTAAAGAATTCATTTCCACGTACAGGATGTTGATGTTGATTTTTCCAGGTACAAAAGAAATAAAAAAGGAATACTAATAAAACATGAAATTGTAAGCTCTGGTCAAGAATTGTATGTAATTCATACTGTGTTTGAATGTTATTCTGTAACCAAGGGGCATATTTCTAAAGTTTATTGAAGTATCAGTGATTTATAAACTAACAACAAGCACAAGAATTGCACAGCTCGAATGAGCCACAGGATAAACATCTTGAAATAACCCCTTCTGCCTGTGTTGTGCTGGGTGAATTCACATTAGGAAGGGCTCTATAGAAGATTTTGCACCCACAGCATATAACATAGGATTTGAGCCATTTTAATAATAAAGTGCCCTCCTCTACAGCAAACACACCATTACATCACTTCCATACTGCTCAGTTTTCTATGCAAGGGTACAGCATTCAGCTTTACCCAAACCGTGTTGAAAATTGCAGCAGCAACTTTAGAGAGCATCTTGTGAAAATATTTTTAAATGACACACATAATCTTCCATACAGGCTGCTTTCAAATCTGTGTCACAACGTAATGCCACTGACATTTTTAGTCTTTTAAACACCATTATTAACAGTGCTTGTAAAAGAGCAAAAAAATCCTACTTAGTCTCACTGAAGCAAAAAGATACAAAAAATATAGCACAAAATACTACCTAGCTCAAAGAGTGCAAAAGCTTTCTGTAACCTGAACGTAGATGGCCTGACATAAAGCCATCTGCAGTGATATAATTGATATGTCAGAAAGACACAAAATGATTCAACAAAGAAATAAAAAAGGCTAACATTAACCTTCTGCACTGGAAATGTGCATATTATTTCTTTTCCTTGGGCTTTTAATCACTTCGAATGAAGTTTCTCGTAAAAAAATCACATCATTTCAGAAGAAGGGATTAGTGAAAATGGGGAGAAAGGGAAATATGTTTTGCCAGTTTTACATTCTCCCTCTAAAAATCTTAACAATACTTTGGCACTGCTACTTGGAATCTAAGGGGCTTTATATTGCTTTCAATCCAAGGGTATTCATTAAGGTTTCATCGAGTTACAAGCCTCTGAAAATCACATTAGAGAGCCTTTACTGGGCAGCTCTTAAATTCAGTGAATGCTCTATCTGCGACAAACGTGTTCCACATTCAAAGCAAACTTTGTTCAAGCCAGGCTGGTGTGAATGGGCAGAGGATCTGTGTCAGCAGCCTGCATCTCCCCAGGGGATGGAGCAGAACCACGAATTGCAAAGATCCATCACCCTTCTGGTGCCCCCAGCCAGCTGACAGAGCTGCCCTGACCCACCCTACGCACTCCTGTCCTCTCCTATTGTTTTAGCAAAATCTAACCTGCAAATTACGAGCTCTGACAGTGGATAACATTTTGGGAAGGAAAAGAGCCTCTGGAGTGGAAGCTAGGACTGGACATTGACTTATAATTGCAAGGTTCATTTTTGTTTTGTCCTTGTTTGCTTTCCCTAGTCTGACTGTTGCTAACCTTGTGCACTTCCCAGCTATTCCTCCTCACACATTCTTACCTTAAACAACCCTAATTTTTCAAAATGAGCAGCCTAAACATAGCTGATTGGAATGAGGTCACACACCTAAAAAGGTGCTGAAAAAAAATCAAGCCATATTCTTTCAATTTATACAAGAAAAAACCCAAAACTATCTGTGTAATTTTGGAATCCAAGGTAAAATCTTCTAACTCCTGTAGTCTACACCTCTGTATAGGACTGAAGCTCAGAGCTTTAATTCTTCAAATGTAATTTCCACACTCCTCGTCAAAGGGGCTTCTACAGAAATTATTTCAAATAATGGTTTTGAGATGATCAGGTATTACAGATCATGAACCCTAAGGAATACAGTTTCAGTGGTGGTTGGTAAATAAGTTAAAGAGCTACAAACTGGATGATTTAGCTAAAACTACTTGACTAAAAGCCAACAGAACTAGTGGATGTTGGTTTCCTGTGAATATATTCTCAACAGTATCATAACCTCTGTTTTCCTCTGTATCCTAAATATAGTCTGGTATGAGTCAGATGGATGTGTGCTGCCAAACATAATCTATAACTGCTGACAGGTGGAAGTAAATTGCTCAAGTCTTCCTTTATAAGGAAATGAGACTTACATATATCAACTAATATGCCCATTCTTTTCCTATCATTTATCCATCAAATAGATAAATGGGAGATCTCACAGAATATATTGTATATGTAAAGGTTGTGCAAGAGAGTGCTAAATTCAAGATGCATGTGGAACATATTTTCTTAGTTCTGATAAATTTTAGGTGCTTTTGTTTTCCCATATAAACAGTATAACTCAGTTTTTATAACCCTCTGCACTCACACACGGTTATGAGAAACAAAAAACTTCACTGAAAGAAATCTACAGATGCATATTGTAATGAGAATATAAAGTAGGGTAAATTGCTATTCTTCTGCATGGTCCTTCAAAACATCTTCATAGAAGACGAAATTTCAGAGTAAAGGAAGTCAAAAGAGAATAATAAAACTTTCAAACTAAAGGCACCTCCTTTACAAAAAATGATTAAAACATTTGCAATTTCCTGCAAAGTGAATTTCATCACACATATCATAAATTTAGTAACGTTTTATCAGTTTTTCTGTCATGTCTGTGGATGATAACTATTCCTGTTTATAATTACACACTTTCTTTAACTGACTGCCCTAAAGATGCCACAACAAAGGTGTCCTCCTAATTTAGGAAGGCATATTTCCAGTTTTTGACATGGACTTCATTAGTAGAATTGAATTCCAATCCTGACAGCTGGCCTTTCTCCACTAACTTACAGAAATATATAAATTGGATTTCTAAAAAACGAATCACTGCAAAATGGATTCTATATGCATAATTTTGCAGACAAACATTGAGAAAATCTGAGACTCAGTTTAACAGAAATGAAGAAAAATGCTTGGGTCTGACTTCTGCAGCCAACTGGCATAGCCAATTAAACAAATAAGAGACCATTAAAGAGCTGTAACAATTGTGGTTTTGGCAGAAGTTCCTGTTCTCATGGAAAATACAAACCAACATTTTAACTAAGTAGTCTGATGGGAAAACACGACTTCCAAAAAGGATCAAAATCCCCCTCTGCTGGGAAGATAAAGCCTGCAACTACAAAATAATTTCAAATTTCAAGGTTGAAAAGCACCATGATTTTAGTAGTGACTTAACTACTGTAATTCTAATTGAGCTAGAATTTTGGCTCCATATAGTTAGAAAAGTTGTCCATCTTTTTTTTTTCAGCTACTACCAGATGATACATGTCAAAATATGGGTTAAAAGAGAGGGAAAACAAAAGAAATAGAAACAAATTAGTTATTAAAATTAATGAAATATCACAATGGAAAGAGAAACTAACTGCTAAGGTAACAGAATAGTAGTAACATATAAATTTAAAATATAAATATAAAAATCGAACTATCTTTTATATTGCCCATTCATTTAGACATGACATTCTCTGTCTCATAGAGAGGAAGAAACATCTTTCTTGTTAATGTTCCAGCATCTGTCAATCTATCAACTTAACCCCAGTTTACACTCACTGTTTTATAATGAACAGCTCTACTTGTAATTTAAGATATAGAAAAATTTAAGGCAAATATTCTGTTTAAGTGTATGACTAGAAATTTCATGTATGAAGATCCTGTGCACTAGCAATTGGGCAACTGAACTGTAAAACAAGAGAGGTTTTTCTTTTTCTCTAAGAAAGATTATATGAGAGAATCCTTCATCACTATCCTCCATCACTTTCAAATTTTACTTCCGTGGTTTAGACATGAAGTTTACTTCCTGAAACCATTACTACATACTATTTAAAAAAGTAAACTTGATTCAATTCAACTGCAAGAAACCTGAAAAAGGCATTTCTTTTACGTAGATATTTTTGTTGTTATTTCATTGTTTTTGTAGTATATTTTTTTCGGAGAAGGCATGAAGGACAGAAGGTGAAGTAAAATTAAGAAAAAGCCCAAACCCAAATTCTGCTACAATAGGTCACTGCTGATTTCAGGTTATATTTTGCTGCAACTCCCTTGCCTTGGTGTCCAACCCCTCTAAAAAGCAAGGTGTGAGCTGAGGATTGCTGCCCAGAATTGCCTGTGACTCAGCTCTTCAGGGATTCACTGGCCAGCAAGACTTTGATGCATAGTGACAATTTTACACTGATTTCAGAGAAAAAAGGATTTCCTTTTTGGCTTTTATATTCTTGATATTAGTACCTCTGGAAATACAGATGGGAAGATTCATTCATGTTTCTCACCACAGATTGAAAGAATCAGCTAACATTTGTGAAGCACACAGAAGTAGCTGGTTTCTGAAACAATTAATTGCAGCAATACTTATTACAGTACTGTGCATTCTGCAGCTCGGTAAAGAGCCTGTCCTCAGCAGAATACAAATAAAATGATGATATTACTTTAGATAACTGCCTGCAGGGGTACCAAAAGCGTGCTGGTTCTTCACAGCTCCTGCAAACAGAGAGTGCTCTTCAAGGAAACAGAATAATAGTAGTGGCTGGGCATTCCAACAAATGGCAGCATGTTCTTTGCACCGCAACAATCTTCAAATCCCCACATCCTGCAGAATCTTTGCTACTGGTGCAAGATGAGCTGGGGAGTTAGGAATGATACTGAAACTAGGGCTTGTGCTTCTTGACAATCGTTATTTATATCTATATGGATGGAATTGTAGAAATATATATAAAAATCTATAGATAGAAATCTAGATATAGAAATATAAATTATAAATAGAATTATAGAAAAGTTGAGATTGGAAAAGACCTTAGGCTGATTTAGTTCTAGGTTTCTGATATGCTCAAAGACAATCACTCACAAACCATCAAGTTTCAAAAATAAAAGCTCTAGAGTATAAATGTCATAGCAAAATATCTTAATAGATACATTTTTGGTTGAAAGACATTTCTAACTGTATTTTTCAGCTTATTAAATGCACTATTCTAAATAAAAGCAACCCAAATTTGATTTAAACCAGCAAAATCTTTTTTGGTAACTGAAGGCTATGCTCAATGTGGGATACTTGTAGATTTTTTTACGTGTCAGGAGCTTTGCCCTTTGACCAGCATTACACAAATCAGATCTCTGACTAAGTGAAATGGTTATAACTTCCACCTATTTTAGGGGATTTCTGGCTCCCTAAATGTCAACTGGAGGCAAACAAGGGTTTGCAAGACACATTCTACCCCAGGACGAGCTCATTGCATACACTGTTTGAAGCACACATGAGAGCTCCTTGTGAAATTCAAGACAAGTAGCTCCTTGGAAAGATTTCATCTCCTTTCATGTTTAAGAAAAATTTTTTTAAAAAAGGCATATTTTCCTCAAAGCTACTCTATTAAAGGCATGAAGCTACTCAAACTCCACAATTTTCAGTGACTGAGCTGAGTGCCTCTGCTTTCATTAATGAAATGCACTCCACACAACACTTCAAAACCAGGATTGGTTGAGTCTGTGAGTGGTTGAGTGCTTTTTGTACATTTTGTACCAGTAATACTTCAGAGCATATTTACTAAAGTTGAATACAAACCAGGTAAATAAATGGCAAACATGCCTTACTGTGAAAGTATAAATGAAGTTCTGGGAAGATTCTGGAGGAATATTTGATTCTATTCATGAACAACACTGTGCAATACTGCAAATGACTGACTACGGTTGGCTTTATTCTTATGATTATAGAATGAATATAATATCAAATCTCTGTAAGATTTGGCTTAAGATGATACATTTCCTCCTCTACTCTTATCTAAGTTCCCAGTGTCAATAAAGAAACAAGTGAGACGTGATTACCTCCTTTACAAAATGCTCTTCAACTTTCTCATAACACTAGAATTCACTGGTGTTTCAGATGTGATAAATTTTATGTCTTTATGCACTTTTCCCACACATAACCAAGGATGGGTCTCTTTCTGGCAAGCAATAACCCAGAACTCTTGTTTTATGATTTTTCTGCAGTGATATATTTTAGGAAATGGGGTACATGGATAAGAAATATTTTCCTCATTAGGAATATGGCAAGGGGAGAGAGGGAGATCTAACCTTTGAGGAGGGTGGAAAAGAAAAGTAAACTAAGAAAAGAGACAAGGGAAAAAAAACCCAAAGAGAAATAAGGAAAGCAAGATGGGGAAAGGAAGAGAAGAATAGGAACACAGAAAGTATTGCTTTTTGAAAATTAGAATTAAGAGAAGCCTGAGAGAAAACACAACTGGTGTAAAAGAAAAACACATGAAAATAAACCGAAATATGTTGAAAAAAATTATGAAAAGACTAAAGTATGAAGTCAATATTTTAGGTGACATTAGCATAACAAAGGCAACTAATAAATAAATAAAAAAGACCACAAAACCACCAGAATGAAAAAGAAACATACTGGACAACTGTAAAACCAGAAAAAAAAAAAAAAAAAAAAAACCACAACAGGAACATACCTTAGGAGGAGAATGATTTTGCATGGTTTTTTGTTTTGTAAACAAAAACAATTTCAATTTTTGCTTTTCCTATTACATGGCTAAAGTTTCAGTTTTCTACGAAGGGTATCACATGTAACTGGAGTGTTGGTCATACATAAAAAAGTCTAGCCTTAGATGGAAAGATACATAATACTCTAAAAAAGTGCCCTTGGGTGTGGGTGTCCAGCAGACCTTGTATGTAGAGTAGTTGGTCTAAATAACTGTATAATCATTCCATTGATCTATCTATTCCAATCTATGCTATTTTATTCTCTTCTAAGAAAAATGAGCTCTGCCTTTCAATACATTCCAAACTCTATTCTTTTTTAAATAGAAAAATTATATTATAGGAACAGATGCATCTTTCGTCTTTCCAAGGGTCACAACTTGGCCTTTAGTATATCACAATGTTTCAAAGTTACTTATGTCTTTTCCCCTCAGGATATGTTTAAAAATTTACTGGAGTGCTTTCACCTTACTCCCTGTATCTTCCAGATGACATTTAAGTAAATATGAGAAAAGACAGGAAACCATAATATTTCAATTAACTATCTGTTCTATCAGCAATAACATCTCACCCTGACATACTGCCTCCAAGCATCTTCAGAGAAGATGAAAAATTTGTTTTCCAAATATCTGGATTTGATAAATCAAAGCAATAATTTACACTGAAAAGTGAATTATTTGCAATGTTTCCCAAGCTCTGTGGAAGAGAACATATTATCTTTGAAATGTGTAAAAAACATGTGGCTTTCCCTTTATATTTTTAAACCATCAACAATATCAGGTTGGGGCTTTGTCTAATGCATTTATGAATGGTAACAACAAAACATTTTCTTGACTTTCTCATTTCTCATTCCTTAGTACACCTTTGGTGCTTTCCCACAGGGAACAAAGCACAGAGAAATAGAAATATTTACTTAAATGCGGCATTAAGAAAAAAAGTAACGGGAAATATACCTGTAGCACCTTCCACCTTGTGTTTAGGTCTTCCACACAGCTGAGGTTGTACTGGGAGAGTTGAATGTCGGAGGGAGTGAAGCGGTGAGCGAGCTCATTGACGTGATGCACCTTTTCTTTAAGGGGAACAAGTTCTGCTCGATAAACCTGTGTGAATCAAATGTAAATATAAATAAATATGAGCAATAACTTCTGAAACTATTGGCTCTGCTACCAGCTGATCAGTAGCATAAAGATATTACATGCCAAGCTGAAAGGAAAGAGCATCTGGTCATGATTCTGTTGCCAGTCTGTTTATTCAACTTCACACGGACTTGAGATCTCAAGACCATCATTCCAGAAGGTGCTATGAAGTCTTCACAGCCAGTTTTGGCCAGTTTAGCCAACTTTCTAACCAGCACACCCACTGGGAAGTGCACTGCGGAGCACACTGGTGTCCTGCTTTATCCTTTACCTGTGTGTAGCAAGTTCAGTGAAGACGGATGGGAGTGATGAGTACAGTTTAACACAGGAAAACAGAGGAAGACACCTGTTCCCAAGTACGACAAATGGAAAAATGAAGAAATTTTACAGACCCCAATAAGGCCATGATTTTACCATGGGTATTGTGTTTGTTATAAATAAAAAGTTAATAATGGGAAGTCCATTAAAAAAAAAAAGAGAGAGACAAAAAGAAAAAATTCACTATGCATCCCAAACTGGCTTACATGACTCATATTTAAAAGAAAAAAACAAAGTAATGTTTCTTTTCAGATAACCTTTAAAACTACGCATAAAAGCAGTTTAGCTAATAATTTCAGTAACGTATGTGAAAACCAGAATCTGCTAGTTACAAAGTTCTTTTTAAAATCAGCAACGTGATGATGATGTCTCCATGATGTATCTGGGTACATTCAGACAAATTCAGGACACCATGACTTTATCAAACAGAGGAATCTCTATGTAGATGTCCCACTGCTCCATATCTATCTTTTCTAAGGAGACATTTATGAATTTTTAATGTGATAAAATGCATCAAAACGTAACAATGAGTCATTTCTAGGGGACAAATTCTGTCATTCTCAGGATCATGTTTTATTGCCATATGATGCCTGCACACAAAGGCAGAATAATTTACTTGCTATATTAGTCTGTCCTATAGCTTGTTTCTCTCAGCATTTTTAATATAAACCACATGTGGTCCATATCTCATTTTAGGTCATTAAATAACCTGAAATTATTGCCTGGTAACCTTTTCACCAACACATGATGCATAACAAGGTAAAGAAAGTCCATCCAGTATCTCAGTGAACCTTAAGAGTAAATAATATGAAGACATTCATAGACATTAGAATGCCATGAGGAGCACTAAAGGTAAACACCACTGAAAAATTGTTCCTCAAATGTCTTTCAAAACCAGACTTGATTTCCATCGATTATGTTAAATTACCCTGCAGCATAAGGAGCTAGACTGACTTCAGTGGTAGTCACGCAGTGAATGACTCTAATGGTCAGTATTTAGAATACACCATCAGAAGGGACATGTCTTTTGTAAAGGAGGTGCAGAGAACTGTGAAAATGCCAGGATGTGAGAGAAGATGCATACATTAAGTCCATGACATAAGAATTGTCTTCCCCATTTCACCAGTTTTATACCACTGGAGGAGAACTGACATTACTGGTGAGAACTGATTTACAGTCCAGTGCTGAGCAAGGTCTGAAATACAAAGAAAAGGAAGACAGCTCACGTTTGGTTTTACCCAAGAGAGTTATATATGTGCTTACCCTGAACTTTTTAGTTAGCAATTGAGTTCAGAGAACAAACAACATGCTGTAAAAGTAGACATTTGTTGTTGTAAAGTAAAGGCCTCAAAGGCTGAAGAAATATATACACCACTGTCTGAGCACTTCACTTACGAATGGTTGTTTTACTGCTTTTTTTTTTCCTGTGATCTGCTGTTTTTGTGGCCCAAGGTGCCTGGTCATGACTCTGTGGCTTACATTTGGGATGATCAACTCAGTTCCTCCCATGTTGCTTCATTTCCAAGATGAGATAAGACACCTAATCTAGTGTCACCAATAACCACTTTGCATAAAATATAGACATACATGTGTATATATTTAGATACCCTATAACAGAAAATATATAATAAAGATAATATATAATAAAAATTAAATACACACAATAAATGTATATATAAAATAAAAACCACTGATAGAATAAATGCTGATCAATAGATGCAAAGATAAGTTCCTACACTAAAATGCACTTCAATGCAGTTCCTGTACTAAATCGAGTCAATTTTCTATTATTTGTATGGGATAAGGATTAGGTTTCTAATGGAAAAACATCACTGCTTAAGCCAAGCACCCAGGTCTTATCAGACACTTGTTTTTAAACATATATTAATGTATCTGGCTGATTTCAGATCAATTAGTTGCATCTGCATTGTGGATTTGAAAGTACTGGTCTCACTTGAACATTAATTATTAGGTAAATCACACAGCCATTATACCTAAATTAAAGTGAAATAGAAAATCTTTCATAACTAGTCAGTATGTTTTTTTACTGTAAATTATTTTACAGACCAGAAAGGCTATGGCACAGAAACAACACACACCAGAAGAAAAGAAATAGACATGGAAGTGAAGAAGAAAACTCATTCTCTGCCTTCTCTTCAATCGATGTCCTAATTAATTTTTTGTGCTGTAAGGATAATGATTTAATGTGATAATAATATTCCAACGCACAAAATACCACAGCTTTTGCCTTTAAATTCAATATTCTGTCTTTTATTATTGCTTAGCCTGAATTTTTGCTAGTGTTTTTATTAGCTGGCCAAATCCAAACAAGATAAACATCAAGAACAATAAAAGGAATGCTAGTCAATGGACAGCTGTCTAATTAATGCCAGTAAGCTTACAATTAGAAAATGCAGACGGAAAAAAAGAAAAATAACCACAGAAAGATTTGAAATGTGACTTTGTGTTATTAAGAAGTCAGCAAATGTAAGATTTCTTTAAGCAATGGTTTATTACAGACAACCAGTCCATCAGGCAGCATACATGACTCTAAGCATCTGTAGAAGCAGAAATTTAGAATTTTTACTGGAAATATGTTACAGAAATATTTATATTTCTAATAATAATTTTGTATAATGCAAGACTGGTTAATTTTTTTTTCTATTTTTTTCCTGCATAAAGAGCACTAAAAATATAACAGGTTTATACAGAAAAAATTTAAAGAATTATGTGGCTGGTAATTTAAAAACAAACATACATGGTGAGTAGTAGTGTATTACTATCACAAGGAGATATACCCATTAAATTGCTCAGAGTGCAAATGAGTTCACAGTATGAACAGCAATAGGACAACCAGCCCCAAATTATCTTCATTATAACTGTCCTTATGCAAGACAGAATTTCAATGGTTTGTGATGCTGTAGGTGGTAGATTGGATTTTAAATGATCCGTACAGGCTTGTTAGAAAATATTTCAAAATACCTTGGAAAATGAGCAAGGACTCCAGAAGACACATACCACAGACACCCTAACCAGACAAATACTAAAAGTCTAGAGAGCACACAGTGGCCATAATCAGCCAGATGAAAAGCTCATCTTGCCCAGTCCCTTGTCTGATAGCAGCCAGTACAATTGCTTAAGGAAGAAAGTAAGGGAAAGCATCAGCTTCCCAGTCCCTGGTACTCTTCCAGCTCAGCAACTTGAGTCTCAGAGATTATGGAGGCAGAGGCTGTATTTTTATTTTTTTAATGGAATCCTTTCCAAGGAATTACATACTTGATTTTTGGACTAACACAGGCTTTTATGATTCAAAATATCCCATGGTAAGTTTAACATTTAGGTTAGTGTTTTTGGGTTTTTACACCAATTTCTGGAGACCCACTTTGACCTTCCCTAAATCTTAGCTCGTAAGAGACAGAGATCAGCCATTCCTAATGGATTTTGTGCTGTGTCAAGATGTACAAGACCTACATCCTGTTTTTTCCTTCTTTATGCTTAAGATGCAAAGATTGAGATATATTTGATTAAATGTGGATATCTATAAGGTATGTACATCTGAGTGAGTTGCATTTATATCTACATGGCTCCTTTATGTTCCACAGCTAATCAGACCCAGGAGTTGAACGTAATGTAAGGTTTCACTATAGGATGGCAAGAATCACATCCTGAATTGCAACAACAGAAACAAGCATATTTTGACTATATGGGGAGCTCAGGCAAGTAACTCACATACAGACATCTACCTGACACCTGAAAAATAAGACAAACCCCACCCCAACACCATTTATTCTGTCCTTGGATACCTTTTACCCAGTTTGTTGTAATTGTTTTTAGATTGAGGATCTCAAACACTTCCTAATATATACATTTTATAGATATAACAGGGACTTACACATGATATTTTCTGCTTTTTCAGTAATATTCAGTAATTCTTCACGTTTCATTTGGCTTTCTGAACAGTCCTGAATATTGATGTGACGTTTTCAGAGACTTCTGTTATGATTCCAAGACCTCTTTCATGGGTGCTAAAGGAATGTTTGAAAGGCCTAAAGAGATCATTACTATACATAGAAAGTTGGAATAACTTTTTTTACATTTTGCTTGAGATTTATCAGCATTTGATTTCATCTGCCATCACTTTGCTGGCAGTCAGTACTGTGAAGACTTTCCATAGATGTTTGCATTCTCTCCTCACCTTAAGTACTTTCAATAAGTTTGTATCATCAAGATGTACCACTGGATTAATAATTTTCCTTTTCAGTTCATTTATGTACATGCTGCACAGAGCAGACCTTCTGGAGAACATCATCCTCCTCTTTGGAAAAACCTACCTGTGCTTTTTGTTTTCTGTCTTTTACAGGAAATTATCAGGTAATTGGTTATTTATCCACCAGAAGACCTTTTCCGTTGTCTCACTGGAACTTAGTTTCTTTGCTGGAAGACATCCTTAAAATCCCTGGGAATGGCAAATGGCTTACAGCCCCTTAAACATCATGCTCATGTTTCCTTAAAGGCACAGTAGGAGATATAAGGCACACCTACTTTTACAGAACTGTTGTCTCTTCTACAGAATATCCTTTCCCAAATTTCCTTGTCTGTAGGTCCACAGGCCTGGCTACACGCACTATTTGAAAATTATCACCATGTGTGTCCCTCATCACTCCTCATTAAAACCCCCTAATTTTAAATAAGAAAATGCTGTTAATAGATACAGCTATTTTACACTTCCATTAGAACACTTAACCAAACAGCCATCTGCTTCTGGTGATTTAATGATCTTAATCAAGACAATTTGTTCTTTGTATTTTTGCGTCAAATAGGTTTCTTTGTTATTTTCTTTAGCCATCCCATCATTCCAGGTTGTTCTGAATCCATCTGGAGGGTTTGGATTGGTTCTCAGGATGCAGTGCCTTCACACACTCTGTCCTTTTGCTTCCTTTTTGGCAGGCTTCCACATTTGTGTGCAGCTTTCTTTCTGAAAACTGAACACTGCTGTAGTGGATTTTTGGGGTTATTTTTGTCCATGCACAGATGCTGACCTTTAGTTCATAATGATCTCTATTATGACAGCAATGTTTTGAACCTGTAGTGCTCAGTACCAAGCCACATCTTTCCCCTACTGGTTCTTCTCTTGGAGTTTCTTATGTATTTTCTATTTAGTGCTGGATCTTCAATTACAAAAGGATTTTAGGCTAGTGTCTGCAATTACAGATCAGTTTCTAACGTATTTTAGAAGATGCAGGATAAGCCTCCCCAAATTATTTGCAAGTAGTTTTTTGCATATTTTCCATTAAAATTGTTTGTGTTTTGGATATCCTACTCCAAGGTAGTAAAACCACCTGATTGCTCTCATCTCTTTCCAGAATACCAACTCTATTAATGAAAATTTGATGCTTAGGGTTTTTTTTAGATGTCTTTTCTTCCATATTTCACATACCGTGTGGGTGGTTTTATCCTATCTTTTATTTAAGCAACCCTAACACAGACTGATTTTGCTTTGGAAGGCTGCTGAATGTTCAGAAGAGAGAGAGAAAAAAAATCTAGGTATTTTTATTTTAAAGATTCACCAAAGGGGGAGAGGTTTTCTCAATACCAGGAAAAAGTTTGCTTTTCTTTTAGGATTCATAAATTGGCTCCATTAAAACTAAAAGAAAATTCACTAATCATTCAAGTAGAAGACTAAAAAAAGAAAACAAGTTTATTTCAATATTAGTATTATGTATTTTATTAATTGTACATACTTATATTTATATATAATGTATATTTATACATACTTTATATATAAACATACATATATAAAATATATACTACATATTTATAACATATATAAAATCAATATTGTATGCTTTTCTAGGTTCATGGAGTTTTTGTTGCCAAATTAATGATAATGTTCAGGAGGGACCACTGACTCTACAATGCACATTTTCAATTTCTTAAACCCTTCTCTCTCAACCACATGTAGAACTGCTGGCTGACAAGTCAAACAGAGAATTCAGGAATCCAGCCAAAATTGAATTGAGTACCTTTAACTTCTGGCTCACTATTGTTAATGGGATAGCGTGACTAAGGCCCATTAAGCCATTTGGAAAACACACCCTTGAAGAGGAAGTATATTCCCAGAACATTAAGTATTCCTCGTGCACAGAGAAAAACTAAAACGAGGACTGTTTTTTATTTATCATCTGCTATTGAAAAATGCCAATGAATCATTAAAAATACCTTTTTAAATTTACTGTCCTTATTCCTACCGATCCAAGCACCTGCCATGCATGTTTAGATGTAGTCCACAACAGTGCCTTGTCAGAAGAAGGAACATTTATACAGTTGTATTAAGAGTATGAAATCATTACTGCTTAGCATTCACCACACTGACAAAGGAAAATAACAGCATGCACACACAAAGTCATATATCCCTATGCACACCTCAGTAGCACTGAGGTTGAGTTTAGCTATATTCGTCTTAAAAAATATATTCAATAAACAGACAATATCTAATTATTTATTTGCAATTGGTATGCAGTAGTTCAATAAGAAACTTAAACCAAGCTATTAAGCTTTTCAATTATGATTTAAAATAGTCAGTATTCCTATTGGCTCCTACTTTCTTGCAGCATTTCTGGTCTGAAAAATAGCTTGGGAGCAGACCCATTTTGTGTGTTATTCAGTTCTTCTTGTTCCTTGACAACACTTGGACTTGTAAATAGGTTTAAAAAAATCTATGTGAGATCATGTATGAACAATTACTCCACCACTATCGTGTGATATTTTTTCCCAGCTATATTGTCCTGAGTCACCCTGAACTCACTGGTAAAAATCAAGACTCGTTAGTGTTTCCCATACTCATGGGCAGAGGGATCGTGAATCTCAGTGCATATACTGCAGTACCCTTCTCTTGTTGCAAACAGGAGTTAAAAGAGGCTTTAAAGTTCTTTTCACCAATGCATCCAATGATTTAAATGTTCAGTGCCAGCTTCTGGCAAATGAGTCTCTATCTATTTCCTTATGGATGGAACTGGCACGATGCCTGTATAAGATGTTAAAGGCAATTTGGCATAATCTCTAGATTTTTATTTCTCAAATTTTATGGACTGGCAATTATAGCAACACCAGCTTTTGATTTGAACACTATGTTTATGCTTAGAGCACAACATTGGAAATTAAAATTGATCCTGAAGTTAGTTTCCCCCAGAGACAGTAAATGACCTCAGTAGATGGTATCCTCTTTCACAAATGTTCATTTTTACAAGCCCAAACATGAGGAATTTTAAACATTTTTCTTAGCTTTTTATAAAGGAAGAAAAAAACCCCAAATAATTTGAAAATCATCTCTAGTTTTCCAGCAATGGTATTTACTATTTAGGCAGTTCCTATCTTGTCTTTATACAGGACTAAACATTGTAGCAACTATATCTAGGAATTAAAGGTTTTGCACTTCTTAATAAACTTTTCAAGACCGCACAAGCTTGGACATGTACAAAAACTGCAGGAAACAACACAAATTTCTTACTGTTATTAGTGTTTAAATACATAATGGTTTCTAAATAATTTAGAAACTGAAATTTAGTAATCTACTGAAAATCATTGCAAAGGCATGCACTAAAAAAATATTTTCATTCTCCAAAACTCTAAACTGTGATGACAGGCTGGTTGAAGCTGGAAGGTAACCCTTGAGATCATCTAACCCAGCCCCTCTGCTCAGAGCAGGGTCAGTTGCCCAGGACCATGTCCATCCAGGTTTTAAATATCTCCAATGATCAAGACTCCACCACTTCTCTGGGCAACCTGTGCCAGTGTTTGAACAGCCACAGCTGTGTCTTCTCATATTGAGGTGGAGCTTGATGGGTTTTAATTTGTGCCCATTGTCTCTTCTGTCAGTGGACAGTACTAAGGAGAGTTCAGCTCTCTTCATTCCCTCTCATCAGGAATTTATACACATTGATAAGATACTGAGCTGCCTTGAGTCTCAAGGCTGAGCTGTCCCACTTCTCTCAGCGTCTCCTCACAGGAAACATTTTTAAGTCCTGTGACCATATTTGTGGCCCTGCACTGGACCTGTTCCAGTGAAATCCACACCTCTCTCATACCCCAGAGCCCAAAACTGGACCCAGGCCTCCAAGTGTGACCAAGGCTGCGCAGAGAGGAAGGACCACCTCCCCCAAACTGCTGGCACTGTTCTGCCTAATGCACCCCAGGGTGCTGTCGGCCTTCTTTGCCATGAGGGCATGTGTAAGAGACTTAAAGATCACAATGTGAAATGCTGTTAAGATCACTGAAGGACCTTGCCACTGCAGCAAACCATGCAAAGAAGCAATTGCTCATCTGCGACCACCAAAGCCCATCCCGTCCCAAATATGCCTTCTGGATTCCCACAATTCAGACTGTGAGTTAATCCACCTGACAGGAACTTGAGATAAGATAAAGATGGTACTATCGTCCAATCATCTCAGGAAAGGTAAATGAAGCTGGGGAGAAGAATATTTCACTGCAAGGAGTTTGTGGGAAGGCCAGCTCAGCGACTGTGCTGGTAGCTCCAGCTCCAGTGCAGGGAGACCATGGACCACTGGCTCAAGACAGGAGGCCACGGTCTCAAATAAAGAGAAAGAACAAGCATGGGACTAGCTAGCATTGGAAGTGAGGGAATCATTTAACCAATAGAATAAAGGAACTGTGTACCAATGAGCACTGATTCCTTTGGTTTTTTTGCTAAAATGCATAAATAGTGAGAAATTTTGAGCGACCTTGGAACCCCCACCACTGAGAAACTCAGGATGACGAGGATCAGTGGGATACTGCTGGATCCATGGGTGGTGACTGTAATTCCATCCAATCTCTTTCACTCTCTCTCACTATCTTTCTCCCCTCCCTCTTCCCCCCCTCAATCCCTTATTTCTTTCTATCTCTCTACCTCACATTTTTCTGTTAAATAAAATCCATATTATTGACTCCAGCGTATGGTCTTGTTTGCACCTTAATTCAGGCAGAGGCATCTCCCTAGTAATTGTAGTAACTGGATTTTAACAGTGTGTTCCTGTCAGCTGTTTGTCTACCAGGATCCCAAGACTCTTCTCTTCAGAGTTGCTTTCTGGCCAATTGGTCTTGAGTGTGTACTGTTATTTGGGGTTCTTCCTCCCAGGACACAGGACTTGGCATTTCTCCTTTTTGAACATCATGAGATCCCCCTCAGTGTAATTTTCCATGCTGTCAAGGTCTTTATGAGCGACAGCAGAACCATCTGGTGTAAAGGCTCTTCCTCCCCCTTTTGTATCAAGTGGGAAAATACTGAAGGTGAGCTCTGTCCCAGGGACCATTTATGCAGATGTTAAATGACATCAACTCAGGATAAACCACTGTGATACCTCATATACGACTTGTCTCCAATGCAGCTTTCTAGTCCTTCATGTGCTTGGAAATGCTTTAAAAAATTAGCTGTTCCATCACATTCCCAGGGATTTGGATTGAGCTGAATAACCTGTAAGCCCCTGTGACCTTCCTCCTGTCCTACTTGGAGATGAGAGTGACCCCTGCTCTTTTCCAGGATGCAAGAACCTTTCCCAGTTGCCATGGCTCTTGAAGACAATTGATAATGGCCTGTCAATAACATCTGACAACCCATTCTGCACTCATGACTGCATCCCATTAGGTCTCAGGTATGACCACAACTATGAGCATGATCCATGCCCTTACATGTTTCATGATGGGTATTTCTCACACTTGGTATGAAGCAGATTTCAAGAAAAGGTCATCTGTGCCTACAGAGAAAGTCTGTTTCCCTGGTCTGTGAACAGCACTTACACAAGGCTGTGGCCTCATGCCAGCCTGACATTTTTGTGAAGAATTCCCTCAAACACAAGAGTCTCCCACTAGCACTGGCTTGTGTTAAACCTCAATTCTCACAACTGGTGAAAGAGACAGAAAAGAACATCTGGCACTGGTGAAGAAATATATGAGATGACTTAGGGGGAAAAGTTCTCCTTTGTTCTCAGATGAATCTCTGTTGTGGGGAGGTTTTACACAAGCAGCATCTGCAGCTAAATCAGAGGAGGATCCATGTCCACAGTGAGGTGAGGAGTTGCCCTACACCTGTGCCACAGCAGATTCCCAGCACTGAGGATTCTCTCCCTCAGCTCACTTAGTGTCCAAGTGCAGAAGTATTCTATTCATGGGCCAGAGCATTTCCTCTCATTTTATATTTAAAACCATACAAAGTTGAACTGTCCCAGGACAGTTCAACAGTCTCCATATTTTTCATTCAAAATGAGTTAGTTTCTTCTTTGAGGGGATTAGTGTACTCTGATTCAATTTTCTTTGGAACCTGGGTTTGTCAGACACTAGCTCAATATGCTACACTTAGCTTGCTTTTAAACTCACCCTGTACTTTTATTTGATTGTAGTGCTCCTGGGGACAGGCGGTGTTGAGACAAAATGGATTTCAGCTGATTTAATTTTCCATCCTATATATTTTTATAAACTCAGAAATGACCAAGCAAGAGTGCACTACAGTAGAATATAAATCCTCTTCTGAAATAAAAACAGTTCAAAAAAAAACAAACCCAAAAACATCAGGGGAGAAAGAAAATCAAATTCCCTTTAAGTTCTCTCCCATTCTGAATTCTGTATTTCTAAATCAGTATAACATTACCTTTTTCAAAAGTTATTTTTCTGCAATGTTGAAGACTAACTCAGTATGTCTTTAAGAATAAGGTTATTAAAATTTGAATAGACAAAATGAAAAATGAACTAATGCCAGGTATTAATTTTCTTCTTTTTTGAACTCTCAAGGGAAAAAGCTATAATTTGTAGCAATGTTATATCTAGCAGAAAATATTTATTTATTAGGATGTCTAATTTAATGAACAGAAGCACACTAATGAATAGATGCACTTATCCTGAAACACAGATGACTAGTTACTATAAATCTTGATCTATTTATTAATTAATTTATTTATTTTTAATCAACAGCCGATAGATATACAGCTTTATGATTCCTGAACAAATACAAACTGTGCTACTGCCTTGCCATTGATTCTGAAATCGTGTTCTCCCCCATGAAGGGGGAAAAGTAGATAAACGAATTTAGATTGTAATTCACTCTACAAGAACAACTCTGCCCATGTCATGGCAGAGCCCATGACTGCTGAAGTGTTGTAAACAGCTCCACACCAAGTTTTCCATGTAATCAAAGTCAGTTACTCCGTTACTTTGCAACCAAGAAGAGATGAAAAACCTAGGAACTGTACGTAACAAGAAGGGTTTCAAAGTGTGATCTGAAAGTCCTACAGTGACTAGACCAAGGTCTCAGGAAACATAAAGGAACTTTTGCAAAGGAAAGTTTCCCTTGAGTATGGTTGCAGCCAGCATTATTAAAGCTAAAAGCACTTGCAAAGTATATATACTTAGGTGGTAGACTCAGCCAAACTGTTTTTAAATTATTAATAACACAGTATCTATTCCTATTAGTTAATTTGTAAACAATGTGTGTTAGATATACAAACACCAAAGGTTGAATAATAACCTGTGTTCATTACCAAAAGCTCTTTCAAGTTATAGTGACTCCTTGTCCTCAGGAAATAGTTGCTACAAAGCAAATCTCTATTGTGCTGTAAAGCAGCATGGCATTTTGAAGGCAAATGCACTATTTCACTGACTCTCCTAATTTTGGCCAGGACAGAGTTGGTTTTCTCACCACAGTCGTGAGAGAGGGCAGGGGAGGGTCAGGCAGGGGCTGGCTTTGGATGGAGCTGGGATGGGTGTATGAGATGGAGCTGCTGGCCTCATGGGTGAGCCTAGGTTGTATTCCACACCTTCCACATCACTGCTGAGGAGTGGAAATAGGGATTCTCACCTCTGTGAAGAAACCTAGGGTGTTGGCTGGGGTGGGGGAAAAAGGGTGCCATGGAGCATCCTGGACAATTTTTGCCTTTTATCTCAGTGGCCACGCAGGGCCTTTTTTGGATGTAAATCACACTCTCTTTTGTACACTTTCATTTTTAATAGTTGCTGTTCCTGTTATTTTTTTTTTATTATTTCATTGCTGCTTTTCAAGTATATTGTCCTTAATCCAGAACCTCTGTTTTTGTCTCCGTCTTATAGAGAGGAGGATGAGGAGGAAGGAAGCACTTTCAGTGGGGTTTATTTTCCAACTGGGTTTTGAAACCAGTGCACTGACAACAAAAGGAAAGCAGTTTAAACCAGAAAGATTGCAACAGCTGTATCATAACATTACAAAACACCTCAAGCTTCCAGATATCAGCAGGCAGATCCTGTAGCTCAGGAGGAAAAATATGGATACATACAAAAGCTTAGCTTAGAGACTACTAAAACACAGATTGTGTTCTGACAATCCACCAACATTCAACAATTCAGACAAGAAGCTTCAGAAATTCCTCATTTTTTTCTAAAAAAAGCTTGTAGAGATTTTTACTTTAAATTTAAAAGAAATCTTTACTTTTTCCTCTCTTGTCTTTAAGTTTACCCTGTAAGTATTTCAAAATGTTTAGCCTCATAAAATTGATAATTACTACTCTAGTAAGGGAGCTAAAGTTTTTCAGAGTTTAAGGCCAAAATAAGTTATTACAGTCCACTCAGTTTATAATATGCAGAAGAATGCAGGTCAGATGGACAGTTCAATTGCTTTGTTGAAAGCTCTCTGTTCCAACTCTTGCATTAATATTGAAATTTCGATCTCCATTTTTTCACCACCACTGCATGATATGTGTGGAGTGGGCATGGGTGAAATACCAAGTCAACACAGAATCACAGAATGGCTTGGGTCAGAAGGGACCTTTAGGACCATTTATTTCCAATCCTTCTGCCATGGACTGAGAACTTTTCACTAGACCAGGTTGCTCAGACCTCCATCCAGCCTGGCCTTGAACATTTCCAGGGATGGGGCATCCTCAACTTATCCAGGCAAACTGTTCCCGTGTCTCACCACCTTCACAGTAAAGAATTTCTTTGTAATATCTAATCTAAACCTACTGTCTTTAAGTTTGAAGCCATTATCTCTTGGCCTGTCACTACATACTCTTGTAAATAGTCTTTCTCCATCTTTCCAACTTTACTGGAAGACCACAATTAGGTTACCCTGAAACTTTCTATTTTGCAGGCTGAGCAATCCCAAGTCTCTCAGCCTTTCCTCTGTGCTAAGGGTGATGATTAGAGAGGTGATCTATCCCTCTATTCATCTTGGTAGCCTCTGGAGTTGCTTCCACAGCTCCCTGTCCTTCCTGTGCTGGGACCCCACAGCTGGAGGCAGCACTGCAGAGCAGAGGAGCAGAATCCCCTGCCTCCCCTGCTGCCTACAGGGCTTTTGCTGCAGCCCGGGATATGTTTGGCTTTCTGGGCTGTGAGTGTCCATGGCCAGCTCATGTCCAGCCTCTCACCCACCAACTACCCCAAATCCTTCTCACTCCCCAGCCTGGACAGATGCCAGGCGTTGCCCTGACCCAGGTGCAGCACCTTGCACTCGTTAAACCACATGAGATCCCCACGGGCCCACCTGAGGTGTAAATTTCTAGACTTCCTACATCTAATAAGAACATCTTTCAACAGTGCCAGAGAAGGAATTCAGTTCTAGCAGCAGATTTTAGCAACTGCAAGTGACAGTGATTTACTTTTTAAGCTAGTGTAGGAAGAAAGAATATTAAAATGAAATGCTGAAGAGGAGACAGTTAAATAAAACTTTTAAAATTAAACATGTTTTGGGTTTCTGTAACAGCACCAGATACAGGCTGGACAACTGTCATGAGCAGTGCCCACCTTTCCAGGCATTCAGGCTGAAATCCTTCTCAGTGACTGCCCTGCCACGTCTTTAGGGGGACAAGGCTGTGGCTCTGGGAATTGGGCAACAGTGGCTCCTGCTGTGACTGATGAAAACCACCATTCTTTTTCCAATGGACAACTGAACCCAAGTAAAATAAAGCAATTTTCAGGTAGAATATAAAGACAATAAGAATAATTTGAGTGGCGTTGCTGTCTTGACAAATTAGCTTTACTGATTCAATTGCCCTATTTGTAAACTGGTGATAATACTTCTATTGCAGTCTCTGAAAGATGCTGAGAAAATTAACTCATGCGATCTGGAATATGAGAAGCACTATAAAAGTGCTAAGTAGCAATTAGAAAGTTTTATTATGGGCTAACCTTGGCCAAAAAAATGAAATAAAACTCTATTAGGCTTTAAATTTATAAAGATGAAAATGAGAAATGTGTAACTCATTGGGTCCCTGATAAACATTCTAGGCAATCTAACATTCATTGCACTCCCTACATCAAACATTCCCTAGGTAATTACTAGGCATCAGCACAGGAGCTTGATAAATTGATTTTGCTTTGCTCATTGATTTGCCCATGTCATAGAAACAATATCATTACAGAATCTGCACACTTGATAGTGCCCAAGAATTTATTTTGTCAATGTTTTAAGAAAAGATTTAATTAGAAACACAGCACTGACAGATTTTTTTTCTTGTGAAAAAAAAATTGCTTTCACAGAAACAAACAACATTAAAATTAATTTCTGGTATTCTTCCCTGTCCTGGGTTGTAGTATAGGATCAGCACAAAGTATTCTATCACCATCTTC
>VZSR01000920.1:6600972-6630801 GCA_013398615.1 Brachypodius melanocephalos
TTTCAAACCACAACATTCCCTTTTCCCTCCTCCCTCGTCTCAGTGAATGTCCATCTATTTGGTTATATAATATCTGATATGTCCTTTTTCTTTACATAGGAATGTTTCAATAGCAGACTATATCTAGGAGATCAGAGTTATGTTATAAATACTCCTTAAATCTAATTTTGCTCCCTTTAGCCACACAGCTCCCTGTGCCACATTCACTTAGGGCTGAATAAAATGGTCCCAGAGTAAGAAGCAATGTGTTACTCTCATTGTACTTTTTTTCCCTCTTGGCTAAATATTTACATTTCCAGGTCATAAGAAAAAGAAGGCTTTTGAACAGAACCAAAACAGTTCAAGAGCATCTTTGATTTAATGTCATGTCTTGGAATGTTAATACTTCACCATCAGACTAATATCTATGCGTGCTGCATTTATATGGCAAACTTGAAACAAAAAGCCATGCTAAATGTCAGAGTCCCTGCTATAACCATGCCACTTAGGTACTTAAAAATTAATGTTTAATTCTCCTTCTAAAAGCTCAAGTCTCATTCTTCCCTCTGATAAACTGATAAAGAGAAATCTCTTAAAAATGTTCTGGTCTGACCTCAATTCTGAGCTTCAGAGGCATAAAACGACAGACAAGTCTTTATATACGTATTAGTCAGTTCTCTCAGCAGGGTATCAGAAACCAAGATCAGAGATTGCCAATACTTAAAGAGTCAAATTCTGCCTGCAGATGTGCATGTTGAACTCCCACTGAAATCAGCAGGGTGAATTCATACAAGGAAAAATTTGGCTCTAAATGAAATGTGCTGATCTAATAATAGCATCTTCTACCAAATTGGGTTGGAGGTAGAAAAGATTTTCACCTTGACTGATCATCTTTTTTTCTTCTTTAGAGCTCAAGAATTTTCCTGCACTAGTTGTCAGGGACAAGTTATAAGTATTCTTTAGCCCAAACACCCTTAATCAAAGAGAAAATTGTTAGCATGCCGTTATTAATAATAATGCTAACACAGTTAGCACAAATCTGATAGAAATTGGGTTAAATTGGTACAGCTCATATCCATGTGCTTGTTCTTTTGAAAAATGATCTACAAGTAGCTGCATCTTACGCTAGCTGTGATTCCTTCAGAAAGTTAATTAAAGAATACTCATTTTTGTTTCTTCTCTGTTAGCAGAGCAATGCTACTTTTTCTACACCACCATTATGCTGCTGTTTCCCAATTAGTAGTATGGTGAAGAGCAGTCTTAATTTTAAAAGACCAAGATTTCACTGCTCTGCCTGCTCATCATTGTTCTTATTATTCCTAGGAAAAAAGATTTTGGATTCTTCCTTAAAACAGGTAGCTTGATATAGACAGAAAAACCTATGTAATCTAGTCTGAAAAAATTATAAATATAGTGGCAGCATTTAAACCTGAGATAAGAAATATATAACTTACTGCAAAACAACTCAGCAGAGTAAATGGTTGTTTGCTTCAGGTATTTAAAATGTATTTAGATTTAGGCTATTACCATAATGAACTCTCCAATCTTATCTGACTGATTACACAGAAAGAACATGAGGCTGACTACACTTTTAAATTAAATTTGTATCTGTAAAAACTACCTGATTATTACATACTAAATAACCATTTTGGAACATATTTCTTTTTGTGTAAGAAAATAAATTGTTTCATAAGCTGTTAAAATGAGATTGAGAGACCACAGGACACAACTGAGTAACTTTCATCTCCTACAAGTTAAGAAACGTACCAGAGGTAAAATCAGCTGGTACAACTACATGACAAAACTGTTCATGGTTTTTAACTCAATTTTATAGTTGAGAAAAACCTTAGCAAATTAAACTTGCCCTCAACAGTGACAATCAAACAACCCTAATAAATTCTCTCTTGTATCAAAATGCATTTTAAAAAAGGTAAAAACGACATACCAGGCTGTCACAAATTCAGTAATGTGGTTAGCTGAAGTGTCTCTGATGTACAACAACATCTTGAAAGTTGACCCGTTAAAAAATTGAAAAAAATTTCAAGTGTTTCTTTCATTACAGCAAACTCCAACAGTTTTAAATTCACAGGAATATTATATATCTCAAGGACATCTGTAGCATGTCAAAATGTTCCAATGAATTTCAGTATGGTTTTAATTTTTTCTAAAATAGTTTATTATGCTCTTATGTACTCTAAAGTTGTATTAGTTTATATTAGCAGTAAAACAGTTGATGAAAAGTCGATATTTTGAAAATCCTGGTTTTATTGATAAATTGAATATATATTTTAATATTTATATATTTATATATATTTTTATATTTAAAACCTAAAGGTCATCCTGTATGCCATTAGATCATCTTCCCCTTTTATAGCATCTTAGAACAATCTCTAAACTGTCAATATTTTGCTAACACAAAATTTGTTTAGAAAGATCACCTCTAATTCTCCTAGGAACTAATTTTTGGGTTTTGGAAAGCTGGAAAATTCATTAGTAGGAAATGGTTATTCTGTATATAATAGTTTTAGAAGTCCCAGGGTCCAACACAGAACTCATTAGGAGACTCACTTAAGGAAATAGATCTTAACCCAGATTGATTATAGTCCTTGGTGGTAACAGCTGGCTTCAAATTAAACTGAAAAAAAATGTATATGCATTTTGAAGCAGTTTAAGAACATATCATAAATAACTATTGGATGATTCTATTACAGAATGACGTGTATGAAATGGTAAACTTGAGAGCCATTTGTTACAGTAATTACTTTAGTTATAGTATGAGGAAAACATTAACACTTCCATCTCCTATACTGCAGGCAAATTGCTTCCTATTCAACTACAAGTCAATGGATGCTGTCATCTTCTAATTGTACAAACAATTTGAAAGTACCTAATCAATTAATAGTTCACAGTCTAAAACTCAGCAACTGAAATACTTTAACATTTTTGTGGTTTTTAAAACTAAGAACGGTAAGGAGTGTAGCTATAGCAGAAAGTCTATCAGTAAAGAATGAGAATGAAAAAAAATCTCAGAAGCTGCTATATGTGTAATGCTATTTTACATTACAGACTGGCCAGCATGAGCTCTGCTAACTTAATTTGATGCATAGCATAATTTTTTGCTAGCAAAAATTAACAAGAGAATAGGCATCACGTTGCAATCTGACCTCTATTTGGTTTAACATGGATATGGCACCGCTATTGATATCAAGCTGATTGGAAATTCCGGTTATTCAATACATCTTCCAGTAATTATTTCTTGCATAGATTCCATTGATCTATTTAAAACTGATCTCCAGTACACATGTCCATTGTTACGAGGGGATGAATGGGGACTATTGGCTTGCTTTAGGTGTCCTTCATTAATTTCCCTCTATGTGACCCTTAATAGCTCCATATAAAAAGAATTCCTTTTAAATTTTTTTTTTATTATTATTATTATTTGGGAAAGATAGAAAATTATCAATTACACAAGCATTTAAGATAATTTTGGGATGAGAACATAAATTAGAAATTCAACAACTCACTGTGCTGTCAGAATCTCCATAGTAGGCAGCTGTTAGCACAGTTTCCTTATAACAACACTGTCAGAGTTCACTTTGCTGAAACACCTCTTTGCAGCACAGCAGTAGCTGAACAGTACCAATGTGGACTGCAGAAGAATATATTAGACTTAAAAATTATTATTATTACTATAGTTTAAATGAATTACATATCCTCATTCAGTGTCCTGAAATTCAGGTTGCTGATTTAGTATTTAAATGCTTGTAATAATATGGAATGTTAATCTCTATGAATCTATTTTCTTTTTATGGCTGGATATGAACACAACTGAAACTCAGCTAAATATTTGAATGGGTTGTCTTACTTTTGTCTCATTTTGAGGAAAGATGACTAGAGACAAAAGGATTGTCCCCAGTCCCTGCAGAGAGAGTAATTTTGGAGTAGATGATGAGCAGATCAGTGATCAGCTCATTTCTGATTTATTAATAACTGCAAACTCTATTTCTTTTACAAATAAATAAATTTCAAGTTGACATTTTCCAGTGAACATTTGTCAGTGACATACAATTGGCTTCAACTGTCAATTAACTTGAAGAAAATCTGAAATAAACAGCACATAATTCAACTATAAATTGTATTAAAATTGTAAATAGGCTTTGACAAAAGAATTTAAAAGGATGCTTGCAGCCTTTATGAATATCCTTGTTATATTAAATACATAAAGTCCATAATATATATACAAAGTCCATGTAACTGCTTTACTCATAACTATAAAAGTGAATCTGCAAGAACAATCAGCAGTTCTTAAGTATCAAGATTAAGACTTTCATGAATATTCCTTGCAGAAAAATACAAGGCTTATGTCACTAATTTTTGTTCTGCTTTTCACAGTTATCAATCATTATACTGAGTCAAGGTGCCCTCTTTTTGTGACAGTGAAGAAGAACTAATTATCCCATAGCAGACTGGAGTTAATTGAAAAAAAAGTCTACATGATTCTACATGAATATCCCTTTATTTGGAAGGTGTTCTAGAGATATGAACCTCTATTTTGAACTAAGGAAACCACAGACACTACTGCCCACTCTTCATTGTTTTTGTTGTTGAGATTTTGTTTGTTTTGGGTTTGGTTTTTTTTGTTTGGTTTGTTTTGTTTTACAGAGGTTTCAAAAAAAAAAAAGAAAGTAGTTATACTCATGGAGTCTAGAGGCTCTGTGTTCCCTTACAGTGCTGTGTATGACAGAAAACTGAAGCAGTTATATTGTTGCTAGTGGTATGTTAAAATATCACTGGCAGAAAAAAGTGCTTTGCATTGTGCTCTCCTGAGTATGTTGAGAGTAGCCAAACTACCTTTAGCTAATGATAAATCACACCATTAAAACTGGCTTCTCAGTCACAAAACTCTGTGCACAACATCCTTAAACAGTGGCTTTTAATTTAAGAAACTTAATTTTCCAGAGTGGAAAAGTATAAAACCCTGAAAATTCCTATGAGTATTAGTTTCTATTAGTATTTCTGAGCAGAGAGACAACAGAACAGTGAGGAGGTATCAGCATGACATGTAATGATTGTTGCAGGCTGCTAAACATAACCATTATCATGGTTTTGGATGGCAAAGGAGAATCTTTGGGGAAGAAAGAGAGACAAATTGGTTCTACCATCAATTCCTGGAATGGATCTTTCAGGGATCTTTCAGTAAGATACCAAGTGGATGGGGTAGGCATGAGTGCATATCAATTGCATAGCTGCAAAAGCTTAATATAAAATTTGAGTAGAGGTCTCATGAGACCCTAAGTGTTCCAGACATGCTGATGAAAAGAACATTTTGTTAGTGGTTGCAAGAAGAAGACATTATTGAATTTGCTGCAGAGGAGAGTAGAAATCATAGGCCATACCTAAAATATGATCTAAGCTACAATCAAACTGATCAGGCAATGGATATTAAGGGACAAATAATAAATTCATTTGGGCTTGAACTGAATTTAAGAGAGTTAAGTGATGGTTTGGATTTTACTGGAAAGGTATGCTTGCAAGGGAGACAGAAAAAATGTGTTAAGAAAATAAGAACTTACTTAAGAACGTAAGTTACGTTTCAGTCTGCAGATAAGACCACTTATATGAGAGAAGAAAAAAGGGAGAATAACAGGTGACAGCAGAGAAATCTGAAGAATACTTTGGTTATAGAAAGCCTCTAGCCTAGGCTGCATCCTTTGGAGCAGATGGTTGAAACTGTCTCTTGTCCTCAATCAGAGATGAACACCGATTTTTACGTTAATGCAGATGAAGCATGTGTAACAACAACAACAACAACAACAACAACAACAACAACAACGACAATACATTAATACTGACTGAGTGTCCACCATTTAATGTGAGTTCAAAGTTATACCATGACTTTAGCAGCTCCAGCAAGTGCAACTAAAGAGGACAGTGACAAATGGCACTAAGTTAAACACATTCCCCAGGAAGTTATTCATCAGGTTAGGTTTGGGAAAGCTCTTGTGGTCCAGATTAAGAGAAGGATTGCAAGAAATGCAATCACACATGACCAATATTTTGAAGATCTGCTCAGAAGATGCTTGGGTTTCTTACATGTCTAGAGAGAAATAAGATAGTTTGCCTCATACTGCAATATCAGTCATTGTGATGCTCATCATAAAAAGTAGAGCAAGGATGAGACACAGATAATGTATTGATTGGATAATGCTTGGCTGATAATACACTTTATAAAGAAAAAACTTTACTTTTTACTAAAAACTTTTAACTGAAGGCTTCATAACTTCAACAAATTTAGCTTTGAACTGAAACATTTGAAAAAGAAAAGTATTTAACCCTTAAGCAAATCAATTATTAAGTCATTAATTATGTTATATAGAATGTGTTTATTTATTTTTTAAACCATAAAAAGACTCAGAGCTATAATTATGGAATCAACACTCCTGCTCATAGCTTTAGAATTAAGAGACTTGTTTTGTTTTCCAGTAATATCAGAGATTCAGTGTTTCTGTTCAGGATATCTTCTCCAAAATTAAAAAAAAAAAAAAACAAGCCCTGGTTGTAATGGCACTTGCTGAGAATTTATAAGTAGATTTCTTCTGTTAGTTTATGAATTTAAATGAAATTAAACAAATTTTGCAGCTAGCTGTTCATCAGCTACTAACTATTTCATTTGTTCTTGTACAGCATCTGCACAGGACACTCATTAAACTTTCTGTGTGATTAAAACTCGAGGACTTTGATTTTAATAAACTACATTTGATTTTTAGAGGCATTTTTTCTTGCCATTAGTCATTCTATTTCCTCTATCTTAGATCCTAATGTTCATCTAGAGAAAATAACAGTTAGCTCAGGTCTCTTTCAAAATGACTGATGAGTCCCATTTATGTGACTGGAACAGAGGCACTTTGTTCTTATCAAAATGGCAACTGCCTCTGTTGTGCTCTGGCTGAAGGAATTCTGTATTATTTATCAAGTCTGTCCATGGCAGTCATGCTGAAAGAGGACAAGTCTGCCCAAGTTTCTCAATAAGCAATGATTTTATGAAACAACCCTTAAAAGTGGATAAGCATTAAGTTCTGGAAAATAATAACAATTATTTTTCCAGGATTGCTGCTTTTTTTTAACGCTATCTTTATTTATGACGCCTATTTATCAAAAAGACAGAGAGCAAATACCACCATCATGAAGAACCATATATTTTAAACTATTTAAATTCTGGTCTACAATTATAGAAACAATTACGTATTTATCATACTTAAAAAATATAATAATGAAAAAAATAAATTCAATAGACTTTTATCATATATTCTCCTATCTATTTTATTTTGCTTTCTTTAACTGCCAATTTTGTGTCTCCTGAGTTTACAGTGAGTGTGCCAAGGATTTTTACACATTTCTCTAGTGCTTTCACCCATGTCAGAATAGACATTCTCAATGAGGATCCCACTGCATTTTAACTTCTGAAATTATAAAACTCTTTATATGCACTTTTTAACATAAATCACGATAGTACGAAGATACCAATTTCTCACTCTAAAAGATGATTATTGATATGGGGATTTGTAGAATGAACTATTTTATAGTCAGAAATACTGACATATGACACCTACCTTGACTTTTTCCAAGTGATCCTGCAGAGAGTCAATGAGCAGATCCCCCACTGGCTGCCAGGATCCCTTGAATGCCTCAGCCTGGCGCAGCTTCAGGTCCAGTTCATCCATTGCCTCTTGAAGGCCCTGCAGCCTCTCGAGAGCATCGTCGATCTTCTTCTGCCAGTCAGCAGACTGGAGATTCAGCTTATCCCACTCCGTTCTGACCTCATCTGCCTGCCTTTGCAGAAGTTTAGAGACATTGTGGGCTCTTTCCTCAGGTGACAGATCTAAATGTGAAAGTGAAGGGGCTTTTAAGACATATTCATAAGTTCAAATCTCAGTAAGAAACTTCATCACCAAAGGCACCTGTGAAATTTGTTTTATTAATGTATTCTTGTTTCAAAATCTCTTTTAAAACCTTAAATCCTGCCACCATAAAAATCAGCAAAATATGCATTTAAATACGTAAAGGCATTTTGAAACACACAAGGTGTAGCTAGAAGTTTATCAGCTGATTCAGCACAATATTTCTGCATATAGATAAATATTAGTCACTGTGAAGCTTTTGCTGCAATTAGGTGGATTTGGGATCTCCTGTAGTACTGAGACTACAAGGTGAATTTTAGCTTAAATTGCAGCTTTGAGCCCTCAAATGAGGCTATAATTATAGCCAGGTCCTGAAGGTTTAAAGGCAGTTTCAAAATCTGCTTATAAATATGCATGTCTATTTAGTACCACAGTGTTCAGAAGGATTGCTCAGGCTTGCTTTCATCTATATTTTTAGCTTAGTGTCTGAATACTGGCATTCAGCTCAGCGTGCAAAAAGAACGCTTTCAGAGCGGCTGGCAGGATTCATTTAATCATCGCTGATCATCACTGATCTTTCCAGCAATGTGTTATTACCCTGCTCTTGCTTCAATTACCTCTGGGTTCTGGGCAGACCTTCTCCACTGCCTCCACAGGCTGCTCGGCCAGGAAGATTCGCACAGTCTCAAGGGCACTCCTGATAACAGGTTCTTTTGTTTTTAGCTCCCTCTTGAAAGTCTAAGAAACAAAATCATTGTAAGTGGATCTATAAAGAAATACCAAGTCAGAATACCAATGTCAGAACAACATTTCCAGCAGCAGCTTCCATGTGTGTATGGCAAGAAGCAATAAAACACACACACACACATAAATTAAAAGAATCAGCATTTGTTTAACCTGAAACCACTATGTATTCAAAAGAGCAAATGTGCTGTCAGTATACCATGTTTTTCTCTCTTTAGCAACAGCTCCTTTAACTCTTTTACTCTCTTCTACACCCTACTTTTAAATGATCAGGAATAAGTTACTCAGGATTAGAATTAGAAGCTTTGGCAGGTCACTGAAAGTATACATTTCTCAGTACTTATTTATTAATTTCTCTATTTTTGTTATTGAGAATACAAAAGTCTATTAATCTGATTCCAAATGTACACCATACAAAAATGCAGATGAAACCCAGCTTGTGGGTTGCATGATGCATTGGTTCTTCTGCACGTTGCAGTGAATTTCTCTGAATGATCCTTATCACTCTTATTTTAACATTTTCTTCTGCATTTATGAAACATTGTTGAATACGTAGTCTTTCGAGAAGCACAGAGGTAAAATATGCAGGTAATTTAATAATACAATGCAGCACAAAACACAATACTGCAAAAAGGAGAGCCATATGCCATGGGTAGAAAACAGATATTTTACTGCAGGGATTAGAAAATTCTCATTACAACACCAGCATTACATAAGCTTGTAATGTAATACATTCAACAGTTCAGTTAAATTAATTATTAAACGAAATTTGTATTTCTATGTGAACTAATGAAGGATTATAATTTCAACATTAAAAAGTTCATTACACTTTGAATTATATTGGTATGTGACTCTGTACAGAAAATACCTACCGGAACTAATAGGGGGAAGATGTACAGTTTATAATATGAGCACTCACAGGTAAAATGTTCTTAACACATTTCAGGAAAGTAAACTTAAGGAAATAACTATGTTATTCTATAAATATTTAAATATACTTTTTATAAAATGGTCAAGAAGTGACCACAAGGTTTGTAGCTGTTCTTGGGAAAACTCTTCAGCAATGTCTGCTTTGTTGAAGGAAATAAAGCAAAACCCTTTCATTTTGTGTCAAGGACAATAACGGAACTGGAACCTCTTCACAGAGTCTATCAGCTGTCATAAGAGAATCTGTAATTTGATTAATGTCTGAGATAAATGTTTTAAACAATCATGTTGACCTTTAAAAACAATACCTATTTTCCACAAATAAAGATCTGTACTGTATATCAACAAGTAAACTACTACTGGACTTTTTTTGCATAAAAATTGAGTGGAGTTACTATGGGCTGAATGAAAAATGTCAAACATAGACACTTTTACATTTATAATTCTTATAAATCACACCTGACTCTTGCATGAAGTGCAGTGGAAGAAGGAAATATAATAAGACTTTTTCATGCCTCCAAATAAGGAAAATTTATTCCTTTAATTAGCCTTTTTGTTCATCTCACATCATCCTGTCCCACTAGAATGGTGTGGCAGGTCTGCAGGTTAAGTAAGCCAGAACGAAGCATAACTTAAAACTCAGCACAGTAATTTCCATGGACTGTGTGCTTTGCTCTCTGCTGATTGTGTTAAAAGTAACATCAACAGTCAAACTCACTTAAACCAGTGGTTTTAAGCATTAAATGGTGTAACAGCTTAAAGATATAATGTGCTTATAGAAATGTTTCCCAAGATGTATTATTTCTCAGAAATGTCTGTGCCCCAAAGCAGTCAGAAAGGAAACACTTGCACAAAGGTTTGTTCTGCAAACACACACCAGCAGCAGGAAGGAGTCACAGATATTCCAGGAGAACACAGAAGTAACACCCACGTGGAGAATAGTTAAAAGCCAGAAATGCCTCTGAACTATGCATTTGGGAATGAGCAGTCCTGCTGTAAGGAATGCTGCTGCTCTAGGCAGGTCACTCCTGTCTCTCTACATGTGCACACCAGGAGAAGGACAAAAAATACCTTTTTTCAGCTTGTACTGTTTCTGCAGAAAAGTACAGCAATCAAATACACCAAGTGGCATTATCTTTCCAGAACAGGTTCAAAGCCACAATCCTCCTGTATCTCTTATGCAACAGAAGGAGAACATATGTGCAATGAATCCCATAAAACCTGTGGGCAGGATTCATTGTGTCTTCCTCAAAACAAAAGAGAAATGCTAATAGGAACTTCTGACTGCACTTTTTGTACTTTGTCACAAACAGAAAACTTGTCTTACTTTATTATTAAAGGAAAACTGAGGCAATATGTTAAACTTTTTCCCCCAACTTTTCCACTCTGAATGTTGTAGCTGGTGGAGGCAATTATAGTCTGTAAATCCTGATTTATAGAATAATACACAGTATGGTGTTGAGATCTATTTACAGTTCCCCTTCCCTAGTTTTGATCTGCAGATTTCTACCAAGTTAAAATATGTTTCAATTAAAGAAATTTGAAAAGCAGAGAATGAAAAAAACATGAGGCTGAAACAGTAGCACAGAACAGCATTAAAAATAATGAATGCTCATTTTATACTAACCCATTAAAAAAAAAAAGATCTTACTGTACGAAGATAAAGCCGCTTTTGGATTAAAGTTTTGTTGCAAGATATGTATACACTACCAGTAAAAGTCATAAGTAGCAATAAAAAGACATTTTCTCTTTTTTGGAGGAAAAAGAAAGGGATTTATCTTTCTAGAGCTCTGACAAATACATCTTTATAATAACTAGACCATCATGGAAAGCAGAATTAGCCTCAATGAATGTCTAATGTACAACTAATGATTGCAGGCTAATTTCATTGAATTCCTTAACTTCTTCCACACTTCATGGTGACTGTAGAGGAAATCGAATACACATAATGCATGACCTGACAAAAAAGTAAGTAAACTACTTTATTTAAGCATGTCTATTTGTCATCAACACTACAGCGCTAATGGCATTCTGTCCACCATTTTAATAATGTATATATTGATCAGCTTATCTCAGACCTCTACTACCACCTCATGAGTGTCCTTAAATCTCTTTAAATGTAGAAACAATGATTGTTTAAATTGAAAAATGAAAGTATAATGAGGAAAGAGTTGCATTAGTAAAACTAACATTAATCTCTGTTATTTAAAACCTAGGAATTTTTTGCTTTCAATGTATGTCAAAGAGAAAGAGTACAATTAGATTAATTCAACATGTTTGCCAAACAGAATGCTTTTCAAAATATGGTGTTTGTCCTAATTGTTAAAAGTAGACATCAACTGTGGCCCCATAATTGGTTAATGTTTTGAAGCAGAAACTATACTCCTCTTTAGGCAGTCATGCTACAGATTTCCTGTGAAAGGGTTTCCATGGAATTGTTAATAAGTGCTTTCTATGTTCATAAATGCTATTTATGCTGGTAATGAAATCACTACACAGCAAATGAGGCAACTCTTAAAAGAATGAAAGACATAGCAGGCTATCTGCATGATGCCTGAATTACTTAAATCAGATTAACAGTAACATGCACACAGTTGTTAATTCAATTTCGCTAAAGCAATATTATGATATTTAGTAAAACAAAGAAAAATGTAAGAGAATTAAATAATCTTTTGAAGAAGAGGAGTATTTTTTATCATTGACTAATGCCACCACCAGCACTCCTCCCCACACCTTCTAAGACTTTGGAATAGAGACAATTTCTTCAGATACCAAAAACTGAAAAAATTACCTACTGTATATATAAGTTCAAACAACTAGCAGAGTACATGGGTGTATTTGGGATAAATTCCAAATTGCCTTTTCTAAAAAGCACCTCATATTTATAGCACAACAATGATTTTGACTGCATGGATACCCCTGCTCTCAGTTGAGTTCAAACTCCCCTCTGGCACAGATTCAAGCATTTGAAATTTTCATCTGAATCCTACTCTTAAAATTTTTAAAGCCAATCTTGGCAACTAGGAGCACTCAAGTGGTAAGAACTGACTTCTTTTCATCTCTTTTAGGAATCTCTGTGGTATTACAGATGGTCTTCTGAATGATAGAGAGGTTAAGTATGTTTGCTCTTCTTTAAATTTTACCTTTAAGGGAAAGAAATAAAATCACCTTGCAACACTTCTTTTGAAAAAGGATTCAGGCATAAAATCATGTTAGCATTCATCGTGGTATTTCTCAATTGAATCAGTTAAACTGCATATAAATAGAGTTCCCCTGATGAGGTTTATTCACTTCTCAAGTGAAGAACTTACCTGAGTTCAATTCTGGCATTACCTGACAAAAACAATCCTTCACAGAAGGAAAAACTTTGTACTTATGAAGAATTGAAAGTTTTAGTCACTTAAAAGATTGGTCAGATCTGATAGATGCTTCTCTAGTTTACTGAATACTACTTCCAGAAGTGACATTCAGGAGAACAAAATGAACAGTCAGCAGATTCTTTTTCTCAAGATGAACACATAACTACTGTTTAGTTCCACATCCAACTCTCTGAGAACTAAACTCTGCTCTTAAGCAAAGGCCCAGACCTCCCAGAAACAGCTTTCCAGTACTCGCCTTCAGCTTTAAGCTAGATAATTGTATACTTGTGAAAACATTTGAAAACATTTCTCTTATGCTCAGAAATGAGCAAAACTGTTCATTGGGATATAGCCTTCGCATATCTCGTTCTTTAAAAGAAACTTTTAGAGTAACAAACTCCATAATGCCCAGGGGGGAAAAAATTTTCAACCAACCAACCAATCAACCAACCAACCAACCAACACGTTGTAAACATAGATTTTGTCAACGACATCCTGAAGTCAGCTTCCAGGTTGACTGTTTTTTCCCTTCTCTGTCAGAGATATTTGAAGATCAGACAGGGAAAGTTAATTTCAAGTATTCTGTTTTGTTCTTTTTTTTCACAGGGAATCAGCATACCTACACTCATGCTTCTGAAGTGCTACAGAATGGGCAAAGGAAAAAGACATATTTCTAAAAGGAACTAAAACATTCTAGCTTTGATACTAGACAGGATGACCAAAGCTCTGTGTTATGTACCTGCAAGTGGCAGAGAAGTTAAAAAAGAGAAGTAGATCTATCTTATGAAGTCACTTTGCCCCTACTCACAGTATCTTACTTTTATGCAATAATTCTCATCCCTGAAAGTTCTAAATACTTCATTTGGTTGGTGTGTGACAAAGAGATTATTTAGTTCATCCCTGAAGACCTGCCACCTTTATGATGAATTCTTGGAAATCCTTAAACTGCTTCTACAGCAATATACAATACTAAAATAATATAAAAAGTAGTTTCTTTAGATAAAAGAATATTTCTTCTGACTATAAGAATTCAATTACTTAAATATTATTTAGATGGAAAAAATCTTGTTGTAACAATTCTATAGAAATCTCTCTCTAACTCTTGTTTTGGCTCAAGAGTTGTCTTTGGAGAAAGTCTTTGAGCTAACGTCACACTGAGTTAGTGCAACATCTATATTGTTTCTTTCATCCTGATATTCTGGGTGGGCTTTAAAACTACTTTATGGAAGTTGCTTCTTTATTGCTAAAACAGACCACAGGCTTCTCTTAACTTTCATGGTATATATACCAGAGGTCCTAACTTTCTTAGAGGAAAGGTGAAGAAAAGGAACAGTGCTGCCTCGTAAAGTCATGGATGTTCTCACCTTACTGTCTCTGTGATAGTGCTTTAAATCCCACACAAAATTTTGTGAGAAAGACACATCCTACACATCACCCCTCCAGAGGGAAGACCTAGGAAATGTGACAAAGATACCCCTTGCAGAAAAGCTTTATATTATCTTGGAAAAATTTGCCATCGAGAGAGAGAGAAATGTTTTTTGTTCATTTTTCTCTTTTGCTTTCTCAATCATTCAGTGAAGATTCCTTGACAAACCATACTGACACTACTTCCCAGCAGTTTGTTGTAGTAGATGAATGCCTGTGTGCCTATAGAAAAATCCTTTTCTGACTGAATATGATGCTCCCTGACTTTTCACAAACTCAGGGTCCTAAAACAGCAAGATATGTCATGTTCACTTTGCAAATTTGATCTCACTATCTGTTCTCAAATATATCCTTCCCCATGAGAAAGGACAATATATTAGAGCAGTATTTATCTACAGCTACCTGATGAACAGAAAAAACACTGATCCTATTTTGTTTTAAAGCACCATTTTGCATTTCTCCATTAAGCAATAAAATCAGAGATTTAGGAACTTCAGAAACAATACCTTTTGTGGCAAGTTTCACAAAAGAAGTTACATATATATAGCATAATGCTTCGATAAGATGATCATTGGATTTGGAATATTCTCATGAAATCAAGCTGTCAGACTGATAACTTACATTTTCTTCAATAAAAAAAACATTTTTTAAAATAACTTTTTAGATAGCACCTTGAAGCATAATTGGACATCAAACAGGAAATAAAAACCTCTTATAATGTTAGTATTTTAATTAAAGACACACAGAGATGAAGGAGAGGAGAGCTTGAATGTATATTGTACAATAGAGGTACTAGAACTGTGATTTCACACTCAGACCTGAATAGACTTCAATGGCATATGAAATTAAAGACTGTTTATTGAAAGCAGACATTGGGTTAGCATCAGACTGGTGTGAATTGATTAGACACAAGAGAGATATTTTAAGCATACCTTCACCACAACAAAAAAAAATCTGTGTGAATCTTTGTAGGAAGAATTTTTCCGAAGTTTTATTCTGGAGGTTTTTCATTTGGTGGGTTAAAAAAGCCCCACAAACAACTTCCTGTACAAGTGTTCTATTTCTATTCCCTTTTAACCTTAGTCTAGAATGGTCCTCCAATATGATGCTCTGCTATTGTCTTTCCATAAGAATTCCCTGATGAAACCAGTATAAACCACAGACACTGTCACAATAGTTTCATGGTGTGGAGTTGTGCAATAGAGCTGACACCAGCTACTCTTGACACAAATATTCCCAAAATCCAAACTAGAGTTTCAAACAGTATACATGAAGTTGGAATGCCTGATCTAGAAAAAACATTCAGAATTACTTTTTTAATTCTCAAAATTTACTAAGTTAGTAATTGTTCTGGCTATGAAATCTGCCTGTCTGTGATAGGTCTCTGAAGGTCATGGTTGCTAACACTTCCTTCTCCAGAGACTGATTTTCTCTGCTGTGTTTGAAAGCAGTAGCTGGAATTCTTTCAAACAAAGACTGTGTCATGCAGCATCAGCCTGCAAAGGAAAAAGAAATGACCAAAAGATAATTAAAAAAACCAAAACCATACCCGATGAATATCATTCTGCTTCTGCACAGTGGGCAGATCTCCACCAATGGGTGCTTGCTGTTTTAATTCATCCTCCTTCAACTGCAGCCATGCCAAAAGTTCCTGAAGAGAGAGATGTAATCGCTTCCATTGGTCGGTACTGGCTTCCAAATGAGATCTGAAATCATGTGTTAAACATAAGATAGATTCAGGCACAGTGGAAGTAAAAACCAAAATGTACAAGCTTATTTACTGAGAAAGATCCTAGTGTTTCATTAAATTAATGATTTTTGAATAGCTTCAGTAGCTTTGAATTAGACTCTGGCAACACAGATTTAAATTTGGTTCCACAGTCCTGGCTTTTTTTCACATCTCCTGATTTTTATTTTTGATTGGTTGGGAGTCTTTTTGCTTTTTAGTTTTCCTGTTCAGCAGTGAGTAGTGGCTGTGCTGAATTGTCAGTCACACTAGAAGTGCACACTTATTATGCAGAACTAGCATAAGCAATGTAGTCATCACTTAGGATTACTAGGACATTATTTACCTGAAATGTAGAGAGTAGTTTTTGAACTCAGTAAAGAGCAAGCATTTCTCTAAACCACTCCACAAACCATTAAACTTACACAAGATTAATTCTCTTAACTTTTTAAAATAAGAGAACCGACACCATTCTTTAAAAAAATGTCATGAGGAAATTGTTGAAGCAAAGAGAATCCTCATACACTGTCTAGCCAAATGTCAGTGCTATTTTAACAGTGGTGTGAATGAAACTATTTGAAACACTGGAAAAATTAAAAGACAAAATATCATTTTATGCAAAAATAGTCTGCATCATAAGGACATTTTCTAAATATTTCCTCTGTATATGCATAAATGTGGTCTTTTGGGATCAAGTATTGAGCTTCTAAATTTCAGCAACTGTTTTCTGTGGCTGGACTGATAAAATCTTAAATTTTCTCTGTACTGTAGATAAACCCCACTAAAATTTTGTCTTTCTGGACTTAGGAATATGCTATTGTTTAATTTCTGATTTGGAAAAAAAAAATCCTAATTCACCTCCAAGAAACATAAGAAATCCTCTTAGTAAATCAAACCAAAGAAATATTACATAACAGTAAAGTGGAAAAGAATGTGCAGGGAAATAAAGACAAATTTTCTTTTATTTCATTCATTTCTGTTTAAGTTCTAGCTTTGTTCATATAACATTTATCTTCTTCTACAGTTACTACACATAAAATCATTCTCTTCTGACACGAAGAATTCTACTCCTATACCTTATATATAACGTTCTATAAAGAAATGTGAAAAATATGGACTCAGCATTTTTGCAAACCTTATTACTTAGTTTGGATATGGAAGTGAGGAATTGATGAAGGTAGGGACAGCTGCATTTCTCTGAAATGTTCTATGAATCCTGTCTTCTTTCCAACCTCTTACATCAGGTAGTAAAGTGGCAAGAGGAAGGAAAGGGACAGATCAGCCACATGCTGACAGAGAATTCAGCTGCTCTCAAAGTATGTGAGCTAATGGAAAATCTTCTCTTTTTTCAAACTTAAATGCTACATGTGAAGGACACACACAGACCAGGTCTTTTGATCTCTTCTCTCACAGGGCATCTGGGAGCTGGGGCAAAACTGCCCCACAGCAAGGGGAGGCCAGTCCTGCTAAAAGACTTAGATTATACATTTGTTTATATATTAAAAATTATTTACAGTTAGGGTGGTGAGGCACTAGAATTGATTGTCCAGGGAAGTTGTGGATGCCCCATCCCTGGAAGTGTTCAAGACCAGGCTGGATGTACCTTTGAGCAACCTGAATGTGTCCTTCCCCATGACAGGGGGGTTGGCATTGGATGGTCTTTACAGTCCCTGCCAACCCAAACCATTCTTTCACTCTATGGTGCCTTTGAAGGTAGCAAGGGGGAGAGAAGCAGGGATATTTATGGAGAGCTGCAGGAGGTGACAAGAGCAAGGATCACAGGATTTTAGGCCAGGGGACAGTCAAGGAAACAAGTCTGTGATTCAGCCTAATTCCCTTGTTTCATGTTTATCTTGGCATAGGCAAGCTTCCACCTCTTCTGGAGAAGGGCAGTAGATGGAGGCAAACACTTCCCTACTTCCCCAAATCTGGCTTTACAGGGAAAAAATACAAAAAGAGTGACCTGAAGGGGTTTTGTTAGTGCTTCTGTGCTCTGACATTCCCTAGTTAGGTGATTCTTTTGTTCCAGAACCTATTTTGTTCTGCTCTTCCTTCATCTTCAAGAATATATGTCTACGCATGCATACACCGGTGTGCGTTACATACATACACTCATCTGTTCATGACTGTGTCCAAGATGTGCAGATAAAAGAGATAATAGCAAAACAGTTAAAAAATATTTTTAAGAAAGCAAGTGTTTATTAGGATAAACTGTGCTGACATATCAGGATGAAAGAAAGGGAGGAACGGAAAAGACCTCGGCTTCTCTTTAATATCTACCATATATTTTATCTAATGCCTTTGGAAAAGAATACCCACCCAAGCTGATCCATGGCATGGGTCTTCTGTTTCAGCAGACTAAAAATTACACTAAATAAAGAAACCTCTGATGTCTGGAAAACATTTCATGTGTCTTTAACCTCTCTTTTGTGTAAGCATTGCTAGTTATGATGAAATCTATTCCATTCTGTGCTGAGGATAGAAAGAGCTTCGAACAGGCAGACTGGGAAGAACCTTTTCATTTAGTCTGGAGGCCACCAACAGTTAAACTGAATGTCTGAGAATTTAAGAATTGTTTCTTATCCTAATCAATAAGTTGTTGAAGACCTTAAGCCTTTTATTGGATGCACAGATTTTAGAGGGGAAGTTTGTTGCTTTGAATGTGCAATGCAGGAAGTCACACTGATATAACTGGGGTTTACTGCCTTCTGACTCAATTAATAACAGTAATACATTAAATTGCAAAAAATGAGAGACAGAAAGTCGCATATGTTCAATTACTGATATTTGGACAACTATTTATTTTTATCTCAAAAATTGCTGTATTTGAGCAAGTTCATGGCCAAAATGCATACAAAAAAAAAAAAATAAAATCTCACAGTTTGAAGGGTTTTATTCCTCTTCTTTTGCTCCTCTGAAGGAAAGAAAAAGGAGGAATATGTCTCTTTTTCTTTAGTTACTCATATCTTTTCAACATCACAGCCTTCATTTATTTTTAATGATTGATGATACAGAGATGGTTTTTGTCATTACACAGCCTGACCTACCTCAGGACCTGAGCTGAAAAAAGCTAATATTTCATACATTACTTTGGAAAACACTTCTGTCTTTTGCTGCCCTTTGAACTACCACCATCATACAGCAGGTGAGAAAATGAAGAAATGCCCAAGACTGAGTGCAACTGAGCTGAGTTGCTTATTGCAGAAGCCGCATTTCTGGAGAAAAGCTTCCCAGACAATTTCTTTTGTAATGAAATCTTCAGTCCATTGCAGCCTGACTGACCACTTGATAATTTGTAATGTTACCATTAATTATATTTGTCCTTGCAAACAAAAGTGTTTCCTCTCATGACATTACCTATGGATTTTTTTTTTACCCCTAGATTTTGTTTAGCAATTCTGTCCATTCTCCTGACAACAGTTAAAATCTTAAATAATTTGTCTTCTCATTCATGAGGATATTTTCAGTTTGCACTTGAAATAGCAGTCTTTAAAATAAAGCTTATCACAAATATTGGTTATTTAATCACTTTCTTTCATGACTCACTGATAATTCATACCCAGTTCTAGAAAAAATCCACATTTAGAGGGGGTGCAATTACTGTTTAAACATGGCAATCTTCCTCTCTGTAATTACAAAATTTCATCATACGCCTCAAATCCTAATCCTCCACTATCCTTTTCACACCAAAGAAACCTAATAATTCTTACAAAGTTAAGCCAACATCCAAAGCAGCACAAATAATTTCAAAATAGACAAAAAACAGTGCTAACAGAAACAAAATTAAACCTTTTAACTTGCAAATTGTAGCATTCCATCTAATACACCCATGGTAGGCTTTCACTTAGGTTCAGGTCCTACCTAATGTTTAGAGATTTCTTCCTAAGTTCACTCCATCTGAGGTTCATGTTATCCAGACGTCTCTGCAGCAGGGTTGCATCCTCAGAGCCTTCCAGGGACCTCAGGATTTTCTGCCCATTTTCATCCAGGTTGTGAAAGATGTCAGTGTGAGCATCAATTTCTGCCTGTAGTTCCTATGGAAGCAATAGAAAACAGTATATCTGATTTCTTTAGAAAATCACAGAAACTTTGATTTTTCAAAAGAGTGCAAAAAAATCATCAGTGGAACACAGAGCACAGGTTTTGATTATTCCTTTTACAGCGATATCATGTCCTGTACACCAAGCCATGTTTCCCTTTCACGTGAAAACCATTTGCTCTGAACATGATCTTTTTTCCCATATGGAACACACTGAACAAAGTTTAGAAAGCCAAAGGTGTAGCCTTTGACAGGAAACAAAGCAAGGACATGATACATTTACTGTGCTGGTGTGGGAAAAGCAAAGATACACAAAATCCTCAGGATCTCAGGTAAATCTGACCTTCACATGGTAAGTCTTCCTGTGCAACATTTTCAGTTTGAGCTGGGGACTGCAACACCGGTCCTGCTGCATGGCAATTCCAAGGAATCTAGTCTGCAGCAGCAGGGCTCTAAAATGCCAAGTTCACTTACATTCTGTTGACAGAACGCATTTTGGAGCACAGGCCCCAGCAGTCAATAGCAATAAACAGCCACTTTGTGCTGTATCAAAACACTGGTTGGGGCCATGGCTGTAGGAGGGCCTGAGAATAGCAAGGACCCAGAATATGCAACTGGCAGCTCATGTTGAACAGCCAACTTTTCTTATCGCCTCGGAACTGCAGGCCAGCTCTAAATTTTGAATTCATTTTTTCCCCCTCATTTTTAGCACGGCTGTTTCTGCCAAAAGAACATTCTTTAGAGAGCTGCCTGGTACCAGCATTCCTGCCTGCCCACACACTCAATGCAGCCTTTGTATGCTGGCTGCCCTTCCCCAAGACGTTTGCATGCTGCAGCTCCACAAGGTCAGATTCATTTGCAGAGAGCAGTGGTTGAATCAAGGTCATTAAACGGAATTAAAAAAAAAATAATAATAATTTCAACACGTACATGAATGAGTGTACATGTACCTTATATGCAGCCACGTTTGCACAAAAGTACTTTTACTTTCAAACAAAGAAGCACACAAAGACACAAAGAAATAATGAATAGTGAATAAAGTTCCACTTTTCTCCTGGTTTGCTGGAGAACTAAGATTTCTGGTGATGGTTTCTTGCTGCCTGAAACAGGAGTGCTAGAGATAAAGTGGAGAAGAGGAAATGATTTATGGCATTTGAGAAAAAAACCCAGCACTAACTGAGCATCACAGATAGTCCCCAATGGAAATTTGTTGCAATTTTCTTCAGAAGAATGACTTTGAAAGAGGGGAGCACACAGTCTGTCTACTTGGTGTGTTCTTAATTGAATTGGTTTTATTTGATATTTTAAGTGCAATGTTATCTGCAATGAATCATGGGTGGATTGTCCTTGTTCACCTACTGCTGTTCCAAATGTCCTTAACTGGACACCTTTCACAGCAATGACTAACATGATATTTGGGAAAGTCTTAAGGTGGGCTAGCAACATCTTTGGTACAGAGTAAGAATCCTTCTCCAACTATTTTACTTATTTATTGTCATTCCAGCAGTAAAGTACTCAGGAACGAGTTTGATGTATATCAGAAGTAACTCTGCAGAATGCAACTGTATTATAATCACTGTACTTATTTATTTATTGTTGTTCGTACAATTTATATTTTTTTAAATGGCATTATTAAGGTACATTAAAATGTAAAATATTTCAGGTATGCATGTCCTTACTTGAAAATTTGTATTTTATTTCAAGTCTGAATATTGCTAGCTTCAACTTTGAGCTATGACACTTCATTTTTGTTTACTTGAATGAAGAATACTCTATTACCAAATTTCTTTCCTTCCATGTATGTATTTGGAGATATTATTCAAACAAGGTTAAGTATAGCAATACTGATGTAAACAGCTGAAACAATGCGCAAGAAAGGACAAAGTTCACAGTAGAAAATGTAACTGTTAATGTCTGTATAATTTTATGGTCCTTGTACATTTGATAAACAATAAATCTATTATTGGATGAAAGAATTACATGCACTACCTGTTGCAAAAAATTTCTTCATTTTCAGAGTAGTGATGGAAACACAGAACTTACAAACTTGTTTCTTTTCCTTGGCGAGAACATTATGCCATGAAACATGTTGAATAACTATTCACAGTAGGAAGCTGTCAAATCTATGCCCTCTTGGTATTTTACTACACATATACTCATAGCACAGTATAAGACAAAATTTAAGAAAAAAACCCTTTCCATTACACATTTTATGTCTTTCTCCAGACACATACATAATTCTGAAAAAAAAGAGCAAACATTATTTTTTATTTTAGAGCACTACATAGCATCACAACACATCTGGACAGTTAAGTGGACAAAGAACATGACAAATGAAGTATTCTTATCAAAAGCCTAATATTTAAGACTGAGTTTTCCTTATTCCAGATTACTTGTGTATACTGCACTTCTGCTGCTGCTCCCAAAAGTACTTTATTGCAGCTAAGCAGGAAGCCTACACTGACAAAGAATCAAGACAAGAACAACAATTTTTGCTCCATTTAGGTTGGTGTATTTCAGAACCTTTCTTCGTGACACTTACATGTCCCAAGAGAAGCAGAGAACATATAAGAAAAAGATCTATACACCTTTCATTTGTTTTCTGAAGTACATAAATACATGTTTTAAAAACAGAATATGAATTAGATTATTTTTCTTGACAACAGTAAAGCAGGAAGAGGTATTTAATCTCAAAAATTGCTAAAATATTTGCAAAACTATACTGCCATTACATGTCATACCAAGAAGCATAGCATATAGGCTAAATATGTATAATTTATTTCACTTTCATATTTCCCAATGTGTTCATACACATGAAGAGACTACAGAAGATAAAAAAAATCAATTCTGGTATAATTCTACTGAGTTACAGTTGGAGTGTATGCTGCATTTTTTGCTGTAGTTGTTATTACTGAGACTGTGTTGAAAAAAGATTGGCTATCTGCTCTCAAAAAGAGCAGAGAACAAAATGAAAAGCGTCTTTTTGATCACAAGTTACTGCTTAGAGTGAGCTGAACTTCTGGAAAGAACTGCAACTCCATTAGGTGCTGAGTGAAGTCCTCCTTTATTAAGATGAAATATACAGTGCGATGACAAAAGGCACCACAATATTTGTTTGTAGAAACTTAGCTGAATAGCTATTAGAGGTTTCTATTAATTTAAAAATGTGTATTTACATTATTTTATTATGTAGAATAAGTGTGCAACTAAGACACAGAACTAGGTTTTACTTTACACAGAGCCCTGCTAAGCACAGCTGAGCACTCAAAGTCCACTCCAATGCACTCAAAGTTCTGTCAGCTTCCACACAGCTCAGCTAGTCCTACAAGAATTCAATGTGGTTTGAGATACCTCAGCAGAAACAATTAATCAGTGCCAATATCCTTCATATCTCACGTGCAATGTATAGACATGACATATAAAGGACATGACACATGTCAAAATCTGACATTATTTTGGCAATACGCCAGAGAGGGAATGGTAGTCTGGAAGTAAATTGAAGTCCTAGAAAGAAGGAATTAGTTCTATTTCTTGGACTATAGGTGAGTCATACTAAAACATGGAAATCAATGCAGCACAAGCTGACAAAACATTTATCTTTTATACAAGGTAAAAAAAAAATTCATTATGCAACAATTTAAAGAAATTAAAGGACCCTGGTTCTCCTTTATTTGCAGCTCTGTAAAGCACATCTTAGCAGTTTAGCAATTGGATTTCAAATTAATTATGCCACTTGATTTCATTTAATTACATCTAAACTCTTCTAAATTCTCTGCCTAAAGCATAAACTTTGAGGGTTAAGAGAATTTGAGACAATTTTCGGTGTTCTGGCACACTCCAGCAACCTTTGGAGGCACAGAAATCAGTGCACATGGTACCACTCTCAGGATCAGAGCTTATTCTCCTGTCTGCTCGGCAAAGGAATAGTTTCATGAGTTTTGTTACAGTTCTGGAGATATTGAATTAAGGGCTACAGCACAGCAAGTCAAATGCATTTTAAGCAGCTGAGTGACAGATTCAGTGCAAGGTGCACTTGATCTCTTTCTTTTGTTTTTTGTCAACAGAAGGCCAGTTTGCACTAGTTTGGTACAGAAGTGCCAGTTTGAAATATTTCTTGACATACTTTCTTTGAAAGTATACTTTTTGAAAGAGAAAATTTGCATCTATGACTTGGATTAATGGTGGGACAAACCAGTGAAGAATTTCTGCTGGTTGCAAGGCATTTCTGGTCCCTTGGAAGTCCTTGTCTCTTTTAAATATCATAGTTCTTTTAAGAACTGGTTGTTGGATTTGGGTTTCTTTTTTTTTTCCTTTTTTTTTTTTTTAATTTGATGCTCCTCATTCCCCCATAAAGCTTTTAAGTAATTTTCTCTCCCAGTGCATAAGCAAAACTTTTATTGAGTCTTAGAATGAGACCATTCACTGAACAATTTACATAATGATAAAAACTTCTCAAATGAGATTTAAAATATAATTAAAGGGCAGAGTTACTGAGTTAAAAGCATTGTTGTGAAATGGCTATACATCATCATGCCAAGAAGCCTCCTATTCAGCTAGCCTATGGCATGACCCCAATTCCAGTCTGGTATGATTACATCTCTGAGTTTCATGCTAATGACTTGATTAAAAAGAACGATAAAAAGGTCTTTTCCATTGTGAAGACAAGCTTATGAACATAATTAAGGCATTTCTGGTTTCCCAACACATTTTTCAAGATAAAAGAGGGTAAGAGCTAGTCCTCTAACAGAGAATCAAGTGCTGATGAATGGAAGCCAAAAGTATAACTTTGCCCTGCAGAAAGCAATCTGTGTAAGTTGCATCTATCATTGTTATGGTTTAAAATTCTACAAGTCCCAGAATAAAGATGTGACCAAACTTCATAAACAAATGCTACTTTCATCTAACAGAAGATTAAAAAAAAGCTTTCTTTAGCAAGTTGGGCCACATCTTCAGAAAACATTATTTTTATAAACAGGCAAAAGAGCCTTCAATTTAGGTTATATTCAGATTGCAAAAGGCTTCATGGTGCATCTAAGGATGCAGCAATCTCTTGCTGACACTAACTGCAAATGCTGTGTGGGCTTCTTGATTTCTCCTACATTGGGCTGCCTCAGCTTTGGAACAGTAACTCTTTAAGAGCACAAACACAATCATTTGAACATATACTAGTGTACAGATATTTTTTCACAGAACGTTTTGCCCACAGCACAAGGTCTTGTATTTCTCCCTTGATCATAGAGAAATAATCACTTTTTTGAAACCTCTAGCAATTAACTTGTATTCAATTATTAGCTAATTTCATGTGTTTGGAAGGAATTTGTGGACTCCTTGGAGAGGTTTTTGGAAGACTGAGAAAACCCCTGCTTTTGTTTACATGTAATAAAATATGAATAAATATATAAAATAAAGAAACAAATGTTTAAAGAAACAAATCTTACTGCATTTATAGTTTCATTTAGGATTTGATCCTTGTCTAGAGAAATATATCCTATTCTGATAATAGTGACTTCAATGGAAGTTATTATTTTCACTGTCTACTTTTCTTGTCATTATATGTAAATGGAAACCTTAAATAGAAAGAAACGTGTTAGTCTGAGGTTACACTAATAAAAAAAAATTCCTTGTAGCCACAGAAATGAAGAACTTTTACTGTATGGTGTAAAATATAGATATGTATTTTACTAACATAGCCTGTACTCTCTTTCAGGCAAGCCAATCCAACAAAGCAAACAAAGCACATTTTTCAAGTAGGAGTTGCAAGTGTTCCGTGTGTCAGAAAATCAGCCACCTCTACTGAGATGTCTAAGAATGGGCTCAGCTATCTGCCTTTGAAATCTGTATTTGAGATTTGAGTGAGTAGGAGGGAAACAGCATAAATGTGCATAGAATCATACACACAATTTTCTGAAAGCAAAACTGTAAGGCTCATTACAAACTAGCAGAGTTTTCCAGATTTTAGAAGGTAATCTGCTCCCACCAAATATGCACATCCCAACCCCCATACTCCAGTGAATGTCTGATCCCATTCCACCTGCACATGCTGTCAGCACACTCACCCTGTCAATCTTTTGGCAAACTTTCTGCAGCAAAATAATTATGCTGCTACTTTCAGTATGTCTAATTTTTCCTCTCCCCTCTTCCCAGAGATCAAACAGTAACAGCACAAAGAACATCTTCCTTTACAGGAACATTTACTTCCACTTAGTTACTCATGCAAGTTTAAAGTCCTGTTGCATAGTTTGGAGAGCATTTACCACTCTTAGTTCGGCTGACATCCCAGTACTTCATATTAATACTGATTTCCTTTTACAACACACAGCTGGAAAGGCTGAAATACGCAACTGTCTCTAGGTCTGGAGAAAAAAAAAATTCTTATGAAAGATGAAAGGACAGGTTTTTTTCTTCTTTCACTAACCAGTAGTGAAAAATACCTGATATCTGTAATTATAACTGACCTTTCCTAGAAGAAAAATTATTTGTACATAAAGAACTGTATATTTGTTTCACAGTATACCAACATGTAACAATAAGGTATTTCATGTTTAAGCACCTATGATACTCACTTATACACTCATCCTTCCCTAAATACATGAACATATACAATCTTCTTTCAGATCCTTTTAAAACAAAATTTGAAGGCATTTTATACTAAAAATAAGTTCTTTCTGTTCAAGTCATTACCCTAATTTCTTCTGTTACAAATAATTTTTGCAATCTTCTTTTCTTTTTTTTAAAAAAATATCCTGACATTTAAAGTTCTCGTTGGTAACATTGTTGATGTCTGGAGAAAAATAATTGGTATACCAGTTTCATAACATGATTCTCAATTATTTAAAAAACATAAACTCTTAGGAAAAGAGAATAACCCAAAACATAAAGCAGAAACTAGAGACCTCATACATTACACATTATTAAAACTGAATCAAGCAAAATAATAAATATAATGATTTTAGAACTCCTTTTAGAAGGAGTGTTTATTGTTCTATAGGTAATGAGATCTCAGTTAGGAATTTACACTATTTGAGGTGTTCCTCTCTACAAGAATGCAAGATCCACTGCAATTAACTGTTCTTAATCAAAGACAGGTTAATTGGGACCTGGTGGGCATTATGCAAGAGGCAATGTGGCAAAAGCTCCAGTGCTTCTGCACTACTTGTGTCAAACCTTCCCTTCTGGAGGTGTCCTGAGGAAGGACCAGGAAGAGCAGGCACTTGGGCAGCATAAAGGGCAAAAGTACATTTCATCTTGATTGTCAGTGGAAATCCAGGTCATGCTAGTGTGCCCTCAGGATCTTCTGATGTCCTAGGTTTTAAGCAAGAGACGCCAGTAAAGTCACCACAGAGAGAAAGGTGCTGTGCAGCAGTCAAGTGTTATCAGTCACTTCAACAATTGATGTTGGCTGTTCCTGTCACAACAAAACAGAATTCACCAAGTGTTGGTCAATTTACTCACTAACATGAGCTGGGCTTAAGCTGCCATGAGGAAAGTTAATTTTATCTTGCTGATGATGTTTTAACAGCAAGCCTGTTCATTGTGAGGGGCACAACGTGTTTAAACACTCAGTGAGAAGCCAACAGGCCAAAGTTACCACTTATGGCCTCTCCCTGTGTAAATGGACTCTCCTCCAAAGGCAACAACCGGCAGAGCCACGGAGGCTCAGGCAGCCCTGAAGAGCTGTTGCCAAAAGGGCTGGCACAGTAATAGAAGAAGCTGTCAGGCTCAGGACCAGGGTGGCTGCAGAGAGGAGCTGCCACCACCTGCAAGATCCCGTGGGGAAGGTGATGCCATTGCCTCCCTCAGTGGGCTTTCCTTTCTGACCTACAAACCCCAAATCCTCATTTGCCTCCTCACACCAACACTGACCACACCACCAGGGCTTCCACTCTTACACCTTTACTGTGTCAATACCCCAAACTCAGCAGCAGAATTAAAATGAGTAGCTGTTCTGGCTGTTCTCCTTCTGGGTGTTAACTTGCTGTTGCTACCCTGCACTCTGAGGTGTTCAACCATTCTGACTGCTGCTGTACTGGAGAGCTGCATCAGTGAGGAATTTGACAGAAAGGTCTGTCCTCATTAATTTTCAGCTTCAAGAAGTTCCATAGCTTTATGTTTTTCTGAATAAGCTGAACCACTCCAGAATCATGTTCCACATGATTTATTTTAGGTGCTTTAATAATGTATGTTGACTGTCTTGAAATAAACAAATAACTGGCAAAAGTTGAGGACCTGGAAAAAGAATACATTTTAAACAATATATTTCAAAATAGAAACTTTAACTCTCATATTGGTTGGTCTTTCTGTGACATTCTAACCATGTTTTGCTGCAGCCAGGAATCAAAAGCAAAATTGAACAGAATCCCTGTATCAAGCGGTCTCTGAATAAGATTTACATTCTGAAAATAATTGTTTGATATTTTCTTGGATTTACTAGCAAGATGCATGTACTCCCACAGTAAATACAGTATCAGGTTAAAGTGGTAAATATCACTGAAAAAATAATGATATCACCAGCAAAATCTGACATGAGATAAACTTGTATCTTAACATACTTTTAGGAGACAAGTTACTTGGGGGTGAAAATTAACTTCTGTTCATGTTTTTCAGTTTGACATTTAAAAACAAATTAATTTGGATCACTGAGTTTCTCAAATCCACCAATCAAAAAAAAGATGTGCTTGTTCCTTCTATCCTCCATTCATTCCAGTAAAAGAGAAATAATTCCGCTATCATGATAAAAATTAAATTATTTTAATTCAGAGATCATACTGGTCAAGTCATGTACGTGTTTTCATCTAGATCCAGATAAGAAAACTCCAAGCTCCAAGACCCAAAGGCAAGAAGGTAAGAAAAGTGAAATGTACACTTTTAAACTTAAAGTGTACTTGGTACTAATAAAGGAACAGAAGTGAGCATACAGCAATGAAGGAATAGAGCAAATATATATGAAATTAAAAAACCCCAAACAAACAAAAACCAAGAAACACCCTTCCCATCTAGAATCAGACTCTTTCTCTTTAAATTTAAATAAGACCTCAGGGCTTAGATATGCTCTTAGAAGACAGAATGCACTCTTGTCAGTAAGTCAATATATCAGAAGATCTTAAATACTTCAGGAAATTCATATGCTCCTACTTAGGTTTCTGTAGAGATCAAATATGCCTCTTCTACTGTCACTCAGAAGTATGCCATCCAGTCCCAGGTTTATACCCTGGAATTGCTTTTATGGCTCTTCAGTCAAGATTACTTATCACATACTTTATAAATTGCTGACACAGGACACTGCAAGTACTTGACTTCACTGCTAATCACATCAAAGTCACTCTCCTGTCCACAAGTTTTGGATATGTTTTTGTCATTGGTCTCAACAATACACTAAATGTGACACAAACATGTGGCTGAGAGATACTTCTTCAGAAAAAAGTTCATAAAATAACCTAAGGTCTCGCATATTCATAAAATTGAGGAATACATTTGGAAGCAGAGCTCAAGTATCTCAGAAAGCTGAAGACTTTGCTCAAACATGAAGTCCAACTACATTAGTTATACCACCCAAAGCTAAAAAACTGAAGTGCTGAAGAACACTTCATAGAACCACAGGCGATCATGGAAACACCACTGTCAAAAACAACATATCAGATTGTGACAAAAAGAAACCTGACTGTCAGTTTATTGTTCATAATAAATGCTAACCACTTGTCAAGAGACTGTCCTGGGTTGTAGTATAGGATTAGC